>WBZZ01001090.1:157500-202500 GCA_019918135.1 Paulinella micropora | reverse complement strand
AGTTACATTTTCAGACTTTTGAAATTTTTTTAAATTATATTAAACTATTGAATAAATTTCATAAAACAATCTTTACTTTCTAAGTGGTTTGATAATAAATAAAACTTGAACAAAGAAAAACACTGCCAACACCGTGACCGTGGCACTCTCTACCCCCGCTGACATTAAGTACGAAGCAACGCACTGCAGAGTTTGAAGTCAAAGCAGTTACAAAAGGTTTGTAACGCCGGTCGGATTTTGAAAATTTTAATTAAAACCAATAATGCATAATAAATTTTACATTAATATAATCAGATAAAAAAAACCCCGAAGGTGGTATCATCAAAAGGTGAGCAAGGTAAAGTTTTATTTCCCAAGGTAAAAATTTTCCCAATAATAATTTGGCAGGACTACGGCAACGAGGCGGTGGTGGCGGAGGACGTGGCGGTGATCGAGGAAGAGGTCGAGGGGGCACACAACGTTTGGCGGCAACAGGGCCGGGGATGGCATCAGAGGGACAGGATAAGAGAGAAAAGGTGGAAGAGAAGGGAGGAAAAGGGGGTGAGGGGAGCAAAGGAACAGGCAACAGTTTCCCGTACGTGCACCCGGATCGACAGGCATTGATGTCAGGGGCGACGGCGGGTTTACCGGAACGACAGGGAGCGGCGGGAGGGGGCACACCCACGCCATCGGGTAGGATAATATCCGTGGAGGACATGGAACAAAAACATGAACGGAAACATGGCATATTTGAACAGGAACGGACGCCGAGGGAGGAAGAGGCGCGACCGCGACGGCGTGAGGATAAAGATGACGTCGTGATCATAGGCCAGGGGAAGGCAAAACAGATGGGGAACATATCAACACGGAACATAAGGGTATGCGGCGGGATTTGATGGCTGATAGAGGAACGAAGACGGCAAGAACGCATGCTGCTCCGGCGGATAGATGGAGCGGGGTACGGCAGCCCGTCCAGGGGGGATGGCAAAGGAGAGCGACAGTCCATAGATCTGACTGGGGAATGACCAGAAAACGGATGAGAGCAGCAGAGAGGGAGAGAGAGGGCAGGGCACACGACAAACGGCAGAAGGCAGTGGAGCGGACTCGTGGGGATGGAACGGGAGAAAAACCAGGAAGAACAGAGGATAAGGATAACGGATCTATAGACGATAAGGGCGATAAGGGGGCTCAGGGGGAAATAGGGAGTAAGGAGGATAAGGGAGAGAGGCGGGAAATAGAGGATCAGAGGAGAGAGAACATAGATAAAGCTAAGGACCAGGGGTCGGAAGGGAAAATGGGACTCAATGGAAGGGATGAGGGGAAAAAACGGGAGCGGAACCGACTTATCCTCCAGACATACCAAAAGATCGCGGAACGCGCGGATTCAATGAGTCCTAGGAGAATGGTTAAAGTTTCCGAATCGTAGTTTCGAATTTACTTAGAATGATCCAAGGGAGACGCATCAAAGGCGGAGCGAGCGGAAGCAGCGGAGGCCCCCAGCGATCACCAGAACGCCACCAGAAGTCCAGAGCAGACAGAAGCAAAGGACAAACCAAAACAAAACAAGGGAAGGGTGGGCGGGAGTTTGAAAGTTGGAAAGATCTTCCGATCTTCCCAACTTTCCAACGTAGGCCAAACCAGACGCCGGATCAAACACGTGCCGGCTCCGCCGGCACGGCTACGCCGTGCCGACCGGACTACCGTAAAAACGAAACGTCTCCTCGGAACTTTAACGGCGGTTAACTCCGGGCGAAGCCCGGAGCAAACCAGTAATTAAAGTTTCCGAATCGTAGTTTCGAATTTACTTAGAATGAGAACAGAAAAGCTTTATTGGCCTAAACCTTTCGAACTCGTCGGAGTAGTGTGGAGGGAAAGGGGCTAGGCTCAAATAATTCAGGACTCAAGTTTACAAAACACTAACAGTTGGCGGCTCTGATGTCCACTCGGGACACAGACAGCCGCACCGAAAAACTTGAGTACTGAAACCGAACTTTACAAAAACCTCCAACAATTTGAGCCTAGAGATTTGTCACTGCCCCCATAGCTTTTTGCTCTGCAACTAACTCTGCCAACCTTGCGCCTACGTATAGGCGAAAACAGGATAGTAGAGTCGGAAGCCCCAAGCGAGAAGAGACGAGCCGCGCCGCCACGACGAAGCGAGATCCCGTTGAATCGACCACCGGTCTTCACGCCCGCCTTCTGGAGAAGCTCTCTTGCTGTGCTGACGAAAGTTGAACGGTTGAGCGGAGAATTATCTGCCAGACGGAAGTAGGGATAGTTTCCCGCTGAAGGGAGCTTGTAGGCGTCGCGACTAGACTCGTAGACCTTCTTCCAAGCATGCGGACAAATGAGTGGGTTCTGCTCGGCCAGACCAACATCACATCCGCGACGAAAGGGATCCTGTTTTGCGCCGTCCAAAGTAACCATTATGAGGCTCATATTATCGACCTCGCGCATTTGAACAAAAGAGTTGATAAGGAAACGACACGTTGCGAGCGAACCTGACGCAACCAACTCACCCACGCGAAAAAGGCCGAAGAAACCCCAGACTGCAGCTGTGACAACCGTAACCCAGAGATGACGAGTAGACTTCGGGATGTTGCGATCCTTAGCGGCCCCCAAGGTAAAGCTAGCCATAGCTTCCAACATCGGTAATTCCAAGGTGAGGCGATTGTCTGGCTTGGTACGTTTACAACGTTTGATACCACGCCACGCCATCTCCACGAAGTGGTTATCGGTGGGGTCATCTAGACTCATTCGGAGGCAGAAGTCTCGAATTGCGTACATATACACCTTACAGGTGGAAACAGACATGAACCGGCTCAGCCAGATAAGGAAGAGGACGATGAGCACAGGATCGGGCTGCCACCAGACCGGGCACCAATGCTCTGTTGAGTAGGCAGAGCAGAAAAAACGTAACTTGCGGATGGCGGAGCTGTAAGCGGCACTGGTGCTGTAGGAGACCGAACACGCCATGACTTCCATCGCCGAGGTGACTAGCCAAGGTACTTCCGTTGCTGCTGGAGAGGACGCAAAGAAGGCCCGGACGGGTTCAACTTGCGCCAGGTCTCTGTCGCCTGGGTCATCTGTGCACGTGCCAACAAATCGGCAAGGTTAATGCAATCGCGTGGCTCTTGAGATGCAGTGAGGGAAACGCCAAGGAGAGAAAGTTTAGAAGTCCAAGAGTCAATGAGACTCTGAATGTTCGTTCTAGGCGAATAGCACGAGTTAAGACAGTGAGGAGCCGGGGCACAGTCCGTGACAATATGGAACTTCCTGTAACCCAAGGCGACCGCAAACTCAAAAACGGCAACGTAAGCACTGAACAGCTCACGCATAGGAGACGAGGCGACTAGAGACTCAGTGCGAAGAAGGGCTAACTCTTCTACGGACCAATAGCGAGAAGAGAAAACACCTTTGGAACGAAAGGGGGCCATGACAATGGCACCCCTCCCCCATTGCGAACCCTCTACCTCGCAAAAGTTCGCATCGGTCCAAAGTGTGCACTTGACGGGGTCGTTGACCCATGTCATCGACTCTTTGTCATACTCTCCCGTCTTCAAGAAGTCTGACAGCGGAAGGCGGAAATTGGAGTCGAGGAGAAGGTCGCGGGCCCATTTTGCAGCGTGGCAGGCTCTGGAACTGAACCGGCCACCTTTGCCACGCGAAGTCGACAAAGTGTTGAAAGCAATCCGCAAGTTTCCTACCGCCGGCCAAAGAAAAAAGAGCATCTGGGAAACAAAGCACAAAAGGCCCAGGAGACGTTCGAAAGACTTGATGGAGTAGAAACCGCCACCGGCGATGGTGACCAAGGCTTGCATCACGATCTTGCGCTTGTCCGCAGGCAGCTCCACGAACCAGAAGCCTTTACGCGTGTCCTTGTGCCAACCGAGGGCACGAAAGGACTGTCCGATGGAATCTTCATGCCACGGGATACCCAGAAGCCTGGAGAGCGCGTTGAACTCTGACCGAAGTGCCCTAGCTTCCTTCCAGGAAGCACAGATGACGTCGCTGTTATCAACATACAGCTTCATAGGAATGGCCTTCTAGAGAAAAATGGACTCCAGGGATCTCGCAAAGCGATTCCAACCGTCTGCTGCGTAGACACCCCCGAAGCCCGGCACGAGAACGACGAAGTACAAAAGCTCGCCAGTGTCTGGGTCCCTACACGAAGAAACTTGCTGCCAGAAGAGCGAGGGCAGTAACGGGATCTGGTTGTAAGCAGATTTTACATCTGCACCGAAGACAACACAACCGGGACCGGCTTCAATAATTCTGGCCATCTGCTTGTCATGTGTATATTACTCCACCCCATCATCTGTTCTGGGGCAGAGCTGGTTGAAAGGGAGGAAACGGGGAAAGGAAAGATCATTGATTAGTCTCCTTTCCCCATTCTCGGAATGCCACTTGTCTTTTGGGATGGCACGCTCTCGTGTCACTATGGCCTGGTGCTTGCAATTGCTACTCGGAAAGGGAGGTCTCGTGAACGGACCCGCCATGAAGCCTTTCTCGACCGCCTTCATGTTGGCCTCATAGATTTGTCGGTTGTCTTCATCTAAAGGGCGCGAGCAAGAGAGTAATCACGTAAGAATTCCCCTGTGCCCCTATAGTGAGTGTCCGTGCCCGTAAGAAGCCTTTAAGCCACACGACTTCTGAATCCGGCAAGCAGAACCTGGCGAGGCCCACGATTTCGTCCACGTTGAAGGCCGACTTGTAAGGTTCTATAGTACCCTCCCATACCGGCAAGACTTCTCGCTTGCCTGGTTGAAACCTCTTGTCGCCCTCTTGGCAACCAAAAAAATGAATATTCCTTCCCCTCCCCCTCTGAAACCTAAAGTCTACAAGAGCGACACCTCCGACTTGTGTGCCACGAGAAGAGTCCCGCACAAACCAAACATGCGTTGTATATGGAGCAAAACACTGAAGCTCCACCTTCCCATAAAACCCCACCAACGCAACCACTCTGGCAAGACACAACCTAGACATAAGGGGAGAAAAAGAGATAGAAGGAGAGGTGGGAAGGAGAGGTGGGAAGGATGAAGGACCAGAAGGGAAAGTTGTGCCAGCAAGTATTCCCACTCTCCAACTCCAACAACAGAGAAGGGAGGGAATCAACCGACACAACCCCAACTGTCAACAGATCAAGAGGCACAGAGAGGGAGACTGAAATCCCGTCACTGTTTGATGAACAAGAGACCTTAGACGGGGGAAGAGAGCGAACCAAAGCGCCCATCTCTTCCTCAGCCTCGGTTCTGGCACTTTCCCAAATCCACCTAGGGAAAGGGAAGAAAAAGGAAGCAGAAGTGGAAGAAGGAGAAGCAGAGGGGCTTAAAGGGACCGCTTTGCCTTGTAGGCCACTCTGTTCAGTGTACAGCACCTGAGGCTGCTGAGTAGAAGAAGAAAACGAACCCACCAAAGGGAAACTACTAAGAGAGGCAACACAAGGAGAGGAAGACAGAGCAAGTGGAGAATGGATGTGTTGCTGTTGCTGTTGTTGTGATTGTAGACGTTGATGAGGTTGTTGAGGATGTTGTAGTTGTTGTTGTAGTTGTTGTTGTTGTGATTGTTGTTGTTGCTGTTGTTGTTGTTGTTGTTGTTGTTGTTGTTGAAGTTGATGTAGTACTAGTTGTTGTTGTTGTTGTCGTTGTTGTTGTTGTTGTTGATGTTGATGTTGTTGTTGTTGTTGTTGTTGTTGTTGTTGTAGTTGTAGTTGTTGTGGTTGTAGTTGTTGTTGTTGTTGTTGTTGTTGTTGTTGTTGTAGTTGTTGTTGTTGACACTTGTAGTTGTAGTTCTTGTTGTTGTTGTTGTTGTTGTTGTAGTTGAGGTTGTTCAAGTTAAATAGTTGCATTGTTGATGGAGGAACATGAAGAGAGAGACGAAAACGAAGAAGGAGAGATAGAAAAAGAAGAAGAAGAAGAGACAAGACAGATACCCAACAAAGGAGTAACAAGTGACACTTGCCCGTCCAAAACAGAGGCATGAAGCACTGAAGCTTCTTTGGAAAGGGCAGTACTAACTGAACTGAAAGGGGCAGTAGAACAAGACGGGCTGTGCCCCACAGACTGAGCACGAAAAGACGAAGGAGCTGAGCAACTTGCTGGCAAATAGGACGATTGCTGGAAAAAAGTGGAACTGGTGGGACCGGTCATATTAGCAAGTGGCACCGAGGCCTGAGCATTTGAAGGCGAGGAGTCGAAGTAAGACTAATTGTTGCTGAAAGACAAATTTCCTATCCTGGCAAACTTCACCTTGGTCACATGCTTGCGACCACCTGGATCCCAAGTTTTGCGATCCATTTCAGAAAAAGAGAGAGCAGTGGAAGAGGAAGTCCCACCTAAGGAGACCTCCGGCTGATGTAAGCCGACCCTGAGAGCTACTTGCCCCACTGCAGAGCTTTCACTCCCAGGGCCCCCTCACTTGTTTGCTTTGCGTTTTCCCCATTTGTCGTTGTCAGTCTGGGCAGTCCACTCGCGTGTGGTCTTTGTTTTCAGGGCACACTGGACACTGGTGTAGAAAGCGACAATCTTCTTTGTAGCTACAGACGCGGCCGTCTGCCCAGTTGAAACACACCTTCTTGGACTTCTGAAACTGCTGTCTGGCTTGGCCACCCCCACGCGTGGTATTCGCGCTACGCTGCTGCTTCAAGACACCTTGGCCATACGATTGGCTGGAAGAATGGGAAGGGAGGGGGGGGGGGGGGGAAGAGGCTCGAGCATGGCTGAGGCCAACACAAAGGGAAGTGTGCCTTTGTGCCACTGTCCTAACGAGCTTCGACCACGTGTTGCCTTATCCCATCTCATGGCTGACTGCAACGAATTTTTCCTCACAATGAGCTCAAGGAAGCGGTAGTGCTCCCACATGTCTTCTTCAGAGTGCTGAGCGTGATGCTTACTGTAAAGGACGATGAGTCTGCGAAGCAAGTCTAGAAACTTCTCAATAGTAATGGTTTTGGGCTCCGACTCGTGAGGTTCACCAATAAGAGTCTTCTTTTTGGACGGTAGAAGCTCTTTGAGGTTGATGAACTCCTTCCCTAACTTTATCTTTGTAAGTACGTCGAATTCTAAATCTTCCGATCCCGGCAGACTCTGATATTCTTGTGTCAACTTAGCCTTCTCATCTCCTGAAATTGACGTTGAGAAGCCTAATGCTGTGAGCAAGGAGGAGGAGTCAATACCTTTATCGTTGGCTGCCTCCTTGATCTTGCGTTCCAACTCTTCGTTCGTCTCTTGCAGCTCGGTCAGGACAGATGCATCAAAGTGGACGGTCTTGCCTTTGTTGCCGACTCGACGAGCAGTGGCTAGCTTCGTCTTGAGCTCCTCTTGCTTTCGCAGAGCCTCATCGATCCCATATTGAAGCTCTTTCTCTTCCTTCGTTTTCTGCTTTTTGCTCGGACGCTTCCCTGGTTCCGGCACTAACTCGTCCCCCTCTTCATTCTTCTGCTCATCCTTCTCGATGAGCTCGGACTGTACAATGAAGGGCCATTCAATTGCTTTACTCACAATCTGGGATGCCATAGCCAAGGAGAAAACCGCCTTACTCGAATTCCATTTGACCTCTTTGACTTCATTGAAGTAATCGTTGTACAATTTCCCCAAACCATGAGCGTTGTACAAGTTCTCCAGATGAGTCGCGATTGCTTTGGTTTTCTGTTTGTTTGCTTTAGCTTCGTTGCCTCCATTCCTATTGCCCAGAATGCCATTCACGTCTCGGATTGATTTAATAAAATCGTCGCGTGAGACATTGGCATTCAGCGGAATCTTTGTAAACTTCAGCTCGACAAACTTCGTCGGTATTCGAGTCCCAAATGATTTCCCCTGCTGTATTTAGATACTTCCATTTCTTAGAATCATCTTCCAATCGAACCAAACCGCGAGGGACTTGGACAGAGCACTGATTGCCCTCGGTGTTGAGGCGAATGGTAGCTTGCACATCCGTGAAACTCATAACGACCCCGGTTATTCGCACAGTTTCAGAATTTTTCCCAAATCTTTGAAATAAATCATTGTCTTGAACGTGGTAAGCTACCAGGGTTGAAAAAATTGAACCAACCTTGAGTTTCTTTACAACAGCAGGCATTAAAGATGGCTTCTCTGACTCGTCTTCCGATCTTCCCAACTTTCCAACGTAGGCCAAACCAGACGCCGGATCAAACACGTGCCGGCTCCGCCGGCACGGCTACGCCGTGCCGACCGGACTACCGTAAAAACGAAACGTCTCCTCGGAACTTTAACGGCGGTTAACTCCGGGCGAAGCCCGGAGCAAACCAGTAATTAATTCAATTAAAAGAGCTGATTTCCCTTTAGCCTACACGAAGGTGGAAATTGTCGAGTTGGGCGGGTATGAGGTCATTGCAATGACACGATGGCGGCGATCAGTGTCATGGGGAGGAGTTTTCAGGACAAGTATGGGGGACAAGTATAGGGGACAGCAGTGGTATCGGCAGGAACTGCGGCACACGCAGGGATGGGTGAGCGGAGTGTCGGGATCGACACCGATCACGGGCACGATGTTGCTGAAGTTTCGGCTCTCCGACGGCTCGATCTATATCCACAAGTTTTGGGTGGTACAAGCATACACGGGGGGCTTGTTGTGGAGCTTGGACGCGCTCAGACGAATGCGCACGTCCATCGATTGTGCGGGGTATACGGTGCGATATGGAGCGGACGAAAACGCACCGGTATACAAGATGGTGCATTTGTCGACAGATGACCACTCTCAAGGCAATGAGGGGGGGTGGACGGCGGGTAGTTTTGCGGCCGTGAAGGTCGTAATGTCGGAAGAGGCGGCGGCTGACGAGGCAGCATGCGAGGTTTTTGCGGTGGGGGACCCTAAGGCAACGGATGAGGAGAGCGAATCGGAGGACGAATGGACGCCAAATCAAATAGTGGCATTGTGCGACATGCGGCTGGAACACTTGAGAGAACAGCGGAATTGGCCACGGACGGTTTCCCGATACACGGCCGTAATTTGGGGGAACAACACAAAGAAATGGATGGCAGGACGTTGCCAACGGCACAGTACGTGGTATGTAACGTGGCAAAGCCGAGTTAGGCGAAGACGGGAATTATCGAGTTCCTCAAAAATAAGTGGGGGGACGATCCCATCATGGTCGACTCGGTGGCAGGAATCAAGAAGAATCGGATTTCCCTTGGGGATTTCACGATAGTGCTTCCGGTGGGTGGACGAACGGAAATGTGGTGGTATGATATCGAGGATTTCTTGGTTCAGGATCCGATACCTATACCGAGTCGGACGCAGAAACTCGTTATAGCGTGTCGTTTGGGATCGAGAAAAGCGGCGAGGAAATATCGGGAGGAACTCCTTACATGGGACTTGGCCGCAATCCGAGATGAAGCGTTTACTCATATTTCGAGGGTATATCATCGCACGCATGCGATACAATACGCGATGATGATCGATCAGTTGGCCAGATACGCGGATCAGGAGAGGCAAATGCCTACCCTGTACCGGTCAAGGGAAGAGTTCGAGGAGGAGGGCGAGGAGGCCACGGTGGACGACATAGCGGGCAAGGCGACGGACGAACAAATCAAGGAGGAAACGGATAAGGCTCGGGTGGCCTTGCGGGAACAGGCAAAACAGTGGCAGGGAAGTGAAAAGTCTAAGGAGGACGTCTTGGCAATGATGGATCAACACATGGAGGTGTTTGGGCCGTTGGAGGGAGGTTCGGTCAAGCGCCACACGGCAAGGTTCTATAGGGAGATGGGACAGGAGGTACCAAGAATAGGACGGCCTTCTCGACTCAGTTATCACGAGGATAGAATGGCCAGGGAGATGACGGCGGAACTGTTGGAGAAGGGGCTGATAGAGGAGCGGTTGTCCGAATACTCCTCGCCGGTGCGGATGGCGCCGAAGGCAGATGGCACATTGCGGATGTGCATAAACTACTGAAAGATCAATCAGATCATCAAGAAGATCGAAACACCGGTGCCGGATGTGCGACGAGGGGTGGAAGTATTGCGGAAGGCGAAGATATATTCCACTCTGGATCTGAAAAGCGGGTTTTGGCAAATCCCATTGGCGGAGGAAAGTCGATACCTCACGGCGTTTATGGTAGGCATGACGACTTACGTCTGGAAGGTTTTGCCGATGGGGCTCAAGGTGGCTCCAGGGATTTTCCAAAAGGCGATGACCGAGATGTTGGGAAGCAAGTTTCGGGACGAGGAATTCGCATGATGTCCCTGAGGTGTTCCATATGCTCTTCCACCGAGTTAGAGTATATAATGACATCATCCAAGTACGCAAAGGCATACGTTGACATGTCGCCAAAGGCGTTCGGTTTCCGGCTTAATGCCAAGAAGTGCCACTTCATGCAGAAACGGATTCAATATTTGGGATACGATATTGAGAACGGAACATGCACAATCGTGGCTAAGAAACGAGAGGCACTGGCGGACATGCCAATACCGCAGAACAAATCCGATCTACATTCGTTCGTGTCGTTGGCACAGTATTACGGGGAGTTTATCCCAAACTTCGCCAACCGGGCGGAGCCCATACGGAAACACAGGAAAGAATTCAATGGGGATTGGGCGAACCCGAACGAGTGGGAGAGAAGGTCTTGGAAGCGATAACGGATTTGCAGGAAACGATTATGAAGGACCCGTTGACGGAAGATGGAACGGTTCTAAGGCTGCCTGACTTTGAGGCACCCTTTATTCTGGATACGGACGCCTCGGCCTACGCGATAGGATGAGTACTTCAGCAAGCGGACGAAAAGGGGCGATTGCGACCGGTAATGTTCCTTAGTCGACGTATGTCGAGTGCGGAAAGGCAATACTGCACCAGACAACGGGAGGCATTGGCTATTGTCTGGGGCTTCAAGCGGCTGCGAGAATATTTATGGGGAGCGAAGGAAACGAGAGTGAGGACGGATCACAACAACCTCCGGTGGTTGATGTCGCAGGATCACACGGGACGGTTAGCGCGGTGGTAACAGGAGTTGTCGGAATACGACTTCCAGATAAAGTACATCAAGGGCAAGGAGACCTTTTTGGCTGATCACCAGTCACGGTCTGGGGGCACGGCGGAGGATGGGGGATCACGGGGAAAGACGGGGGCGGAACAACGACAACACCAGGCGCCAGAGGTGTTCACAGTCAAACTGATATGGGATGGGGATAAGTGGAAAGGGATGAAGCTGACGCGATTTAGGTTCACCACGGCGGCGGCAGTCTTGACGGTATGGGGATTCATGGACTTGGAACAAATAGAGCGGGAACCGGATTTTGAAGACCAGAAGCCGATGAACGGTATGATATACGCGGAGGAGGTGTCGGCAGCGTAGATATTTCGTACGTCGGGGGGAGGGGGAAAACAGGAACATGAGAGGGACCTCAGGTTGTATAAGGCGGCTAGTAAGACCACGAAAGTGTTGTGAGGAGCACGAGGACCAATGCGCGAAGGACAGTCTCGAAGAATACGAGTGGGATGCGGCGTTGCACGCGGAAAGAGAGGCGAAGGAGATGGAAACGCCAACACAGCCAAACGATACCCCTCCCATACCCGGGTATCATACCCCAAGGCCCCATACCCCCATCTTCCCCCCTCCCCCAACCACCCCCGCCATTCATCCCACCCCCCATGCCCCTCGGGGGGGAGGGGGGGGAGGGGGGTTTCATACTCCAGGGGTATGGGGGGGGGGGGGGGGGGATGAATGGCGGGGGTGGTTGCGGGGGGGGGGGTGGGGCAAGATGGGGGTATCATACCCCAGGGTATCATACCCGGGTATGGGAGGGGTATCGTTTGGCTGTGCAAGGTTCCCATGGCGGCAGATGCCAATGGTCGGCAACATAATGGTCAGCCCTAAGGCAGAAGGGGAGCCATTGTTACCGGAACAGAGGACGTAACGGTGTTGGAAAAGACGCATCCCAGCCGGGTGGCTTTGGACTTGGAGACGGATACGCAAGTCAAGTTTGCGTCGGTGGACAAGTTCCGGAGTCTGACCAGCGAGGCGAAGGAATTCAAAGCACTAATCCAACACGTGAAGAACCCGACGCCGGAAACACGTACTGAGGCGGTGACAGCTAAAGACGCACACGTATTCGGATGGGCTGATCTGGTATATGAGCACGGACGGCAGACACAAGGAAAACCCGGAAAGGTGGACAGTGTGGGTACAACCGGCATTACGGCATGCGATTATGATCGGGGCACATAACTGTCCTATGCAGAGTCATCCAGGATTGCAAAGGATGAAGTGGTCGCTGACAAGGAAGTTCTACTGGGGAAGTATGAGTAAGGATGTGAAACGATTCATCAACGGCTGCGCGCCGTGCCAGAGAGCTAAGACGGCATATGACGCAACCAAGGGTTTGCTGGGGCAGTACGAGGTCACAACCGACATTTTCGAGACGATCCACATCGACTATGTGGGCTTTCTACCGGAAGCGGGCGAAGGGGGGTTCAAGTACATACTTACGGCCATTGACAGGGCGTCGAATTACGTGATCACGGTACCCACTAAGGACGAGACCAAGGAAACGACCGCTAAGGCTTTGATCGATCACGTTTTCTGCAGGATCGGAGTTCCAAGGAAGATCATATCAGACAGAGGGAGTTCGTTCATCAACTGGCTCTCGAACGAACTCAGTGCATATTTTGGGTTCCAATGGAACTGTGTTACGGCATACAATCCAATGGCAAACGGGAAAATCGAGCGGATGCACAAGACAATGAAGGCATCCTTGAAAATCTATTGCCAGAACAACCAGAAGATGTGGCCGGAGACGGTACAGGCTTTTACGTTTGCGGTTAACAACTTGGGCTCCTCGTCTTTGGGAGGAAGCGTTCGGCTTTGCCCGAATCAACTGGTACATGGAAGGGTGTTGAACACACCTACGGATCGCTTCAAGGACACGGCTTTATATGACCCGAAGGAATTGATGGCATGCCGCCTGCGGGCAATAGCGGAGGCTGAACACATCGTCCGGAAGCAGCGCGAGGCTGCTATGAGGAGGAAGGACGACAAGGGACAGCAAAAGTTCCGACATGTGGAATTCAACGTGGGAGACACGGTCTTGTTATATGTCCCGAGCATCCCGGTGGGTGTCGGCGAAGTTGTACGAAAAGTGGCAGGGGCCGTATCAGGTGGTGCAGCAAACTGCGGCATACAACTACAAAATCCGCCATCAGCGGACGGCAAAAGAACAGATCGTGCATGTACGACGGCTGGTCAAGTTCTCACCGTTCCTATTGGATTACGAGACGGATGCGCAGGCACTGGGGCAACCCGACACCTTCGCTTACTCGTTCGCAGCGGGCGGAAGAGTTGGCGAGGTTGAGGGACCAGCTTCTGTATGAACCGGAAGAGGAGGAGAAGCAAAGATTGCGGGATGCAATTACGGAGCTGGAAAAGGGCTCTCACGAACGAGCATCCAGGAGACAGCGCCAGGAAGGCGAGGGCGCCAACGGCAAGGAGGAAACGTTAACTCAGGAGCGGAAGGAGGAGCCGAGGGGCTCGGAGGGAGTGCTGCGACGGGAGGAGAGGAAGGAGGAGGAAGAGCAGCAGCGGGCACAGGCGGCCCGTCCGAGACCACCAACAGAAGGGGGGGATGGAGATGGATCGCGTCCACAGTCAGAAAAGTGGTTGGTCGACCCGACCAAGATAGATAAAATCCGCTGGAGAGTCGGCAAGTATTATTTGATGCGACCTACGGATAGAGAGGTCTCGGATGATACGCTGGATGATTTCTATGTCATGCGGATATTGAGGGTCGGAGGACGTACAAGGTCCAAAGCGGCGGTGGGCATTGCCCCAGTAATGCAGTTCTGGAGAAGCGATGATGGGACTAACATGGAAAAGGACCGTCGGTTCATTCCAGGTTTCTGGAGAACTGGGGGCAGAAACGGGAGACTTGGGATGTCAGCACCCAGTTGGATGACAATGACCACACGCCCTATACGGTGCAATCACGGCCTAGGGAGGTCTTGGACATACCTTTTGACCTCACGGACGAGCGGCGAATCCCTACGTTCATCTGGGATGAGGTGGAGGAGAGAGACTGGCCCTTTGAGATTATCGGGGTACCACCGGCGCAGGTGGGATCGAGGGAAAGGAAACGTCCCTCGGGGACGGAGCGGAGGATGAGGAGGGGAAGGAGGTGAGAGAGAGAAAGAGAAAGAAAGGAAGAGAGAGAGGGACGAGAAATGAGTGAGAAAGAGAAGAATGAAAAGATAAAATGTTGACCAAAACCGGGGTGGTGCGCCCGGGGGAAACGGCTGAGGATATCCGTGGATCACTTAATCCAAAAGGGATATACACTTGGTACGCACAGGAGCGCGAGGGCACGGACGTCATCGTCTGAACGGGAAATTATGGGCTACACACAGGGACCACGATACTAATCGTGTACTTTCATGTGCTGGTTGGAAGCAACGCATGAAAAATACACGACAACCATCTCTAAGGGCCCTTTGGCTTACTGGATTTTCCGCGCAGGGCGCGATGATGGATAATCTTATCTCGCGCGGGGCGCGACGATACAATTCTTTTTCCGCGCAGGGACGCGACGCCAGGCCTATGAGCCTTTGGAGGATAATATTTTAACCCGCCGGGGAGCGAGGTCGATGAAGTTGACGGACTGATCACCCTCACGCTCACTTATTGATATTCACCCTCAGCCTGCGGTGGCTTGACAAAGGGTAAGTGAAGGGGGTACGAACGGGGAAAAGATGACGGGAAAGACTGGAAAAAAAATGAAGAGAAAGATGAAGAATGATGAAGAAGAGGAGAGTGGAGGGGGTAATACAAATACACCCACAGGTACCGCGAAAGGGCAACGGGCCCATATGGCAAGCAAGGCCACGGTACACTCGGAATGTGTCACTCATGGAATCTATTTCTATTTTGCCGCGCAGGGACGCGAAGACGGCGGAATGCTGACCGAAAGACATTTACCGCTCGGCATGTGGATCGGGATATGTATATATATGCGCGGATAGCAACACGGGTATGGGGGGGACCAACCTGGAAGACGCAATGAGGGATAGCGGAATCGGGGGAGGATAGATTATAGGACGGATAGTAGTAGAATGGGATAGCCTATAGGTTGGATAGCCTAGGATGGATAGTAATGGAATTGGATAGATTATAGGTCGGATAGTGATAGGTATGGATAGTGTATAGGGGGGGATAAGGAAAGGACCAACAAGGGGACGATACGGGACAAAAACGGGACGACCTTGGGGACAGGGGGGCAAAAGGGGGGTAACAAATGGGGGTATATGGATAGACGGGTGGGCCTATAAGTGGTACTTGGGGTCGTTTCAAGCATGGAGTGATAGCGCCGGGGGGACGGCGATGGGGGGTATCCGAGGCTTGGCGGGGGGCCTTCCCTCAACGACGTCTTAAGTCACTCCTGGGCTACACGCCGGGACTACAGCATCACCTGGGACCTTAATTTGGTAAAAGGTTTTACTATTCGTGGCATTCTCGACGTTCGAGTGGAAGTGGATGGATTGATCAAATTCCCACTGGTTTCGTGGCAATTTTCGACGTTCGAGTGGAAGTGGATGGATTGATCAAATTCCCACTAGTTTCGTGGCAATTTTCATGGATTCAGATGTTACACGAGAGGGCTTATACAGGATTATGGTGACGGCAGAAATGGGGCAATACATTTTACGTGAGTAGTCTCACGCACGTGAGTAGTCTCACGCAAAATTTTTCTTCTGACGCAATAGAAGCGCATCGGATTTCGAATTTGGGGAATAATGCGGAACCGATGGGCTTAAATCGGACAAACATGGAATTTATCAATAACTATCCGGGGGGTAGTATAGACTCATACTAGGTGGGGGGGGACGATGAGTGAATTTAGGATAACACGGGGTGTGCAATTTATCCGAGGGGAAGTATCCAGTCACAGACCATCTCTCGAGATAATTTTCACATTTTATCCCGGTTTGGTTCGGCTGGTCTTAACTCGACTTCTCGCGCAGGGCACGCTCGGGGGGAGAGGGGATTGTGCCGGCCCATCCGGTATATAATGGCATTACTCTATGTTCCGGTCTGTCGGTTTACCTTGGCTTGGAGAGTACGGAGTCCCTTTCTACATTAGGTATTTCTCATTCTACAAGTCGTTAGGCATTTATTACATTATTAAATATTTGGTCTCGGTAACAGGATCATCTGGCATCATCATGTGAACTTCAAACCGTAGGCTTAACAGCCTGAGGATGGGGTGGGACGGCCGGGCTATCTCACTTTAAGTTTACAGTAGTAGTAAGTCAGAGGATCAGGCTGTCAACTTGGACAGCTGGTCACCTCTCGCCTTTTATTGAAAAATTAGTAACTTGAAAGTCTAACTGCTTGCTTATTTTTCTGAAGTACTTGAAAAATGGTCTCGGTTGGATCAGTTTAAAATTGTTATTTGACCTGAACCGGCAGTACTTGTTTTTGACCTTTCTGGTTGTGGAAAGACTAGTTATAACGACGTTGTGGAAAGCTAGTTATAACTGTCACACTAACTTCACGAAGGTCATTATTAAAACGAAAGTAATTGAAATATCGTTTGAGCTTGTCTACCTGTGAGCCGGTTGTAGTAAAAGGAAGGCAGGATTACTGCCATAGTAGCCTTTTAAAGGTACTCACGGGTGGCAAGCTATGTGTTGAGTTAAAGTTAGACTGGATAAGAATATCACGAAAGTTTGTGTAGAAGCGATTGTCTTTGTGACAAAACCGTTGTTGAATTTTTTCCCAGGTTTGGGGAGAACTTGATGACAATTGCCTTAACGATTTTTTGAAAATTGATTTCGGATAACTGCACTCAAAAAGAAGTTGATATACAGCTTGCTCTAAAACCTCGTTATTTGTAGATTGAGATTGATACATACTAAGCATACCTTTGATTGTCGCCGTTCTTACTCTGTTGTCTGTGTATGACGACAGAGGCGGAAGACGTGGGTATGGTGTTGTACCTTTGTCAATCAAAGATTGCTAATTTTTGAAATGGGGACGAGAGTGAAAGCCAAAGTGTGGCTTCTTTCCTATTCTCAAGTCACTACCTGCAAAAACCAATTGTAAAATCGTTCGTCTTCCTCTACTTTTTGTTCTTCAAGCTCTAAACCCCCTGTATATACAGGTTGGGCTTGCTTGTACTCTAAATGTCTGAGTGATTGAACGTGAGGCTCAAGACGTTCGAAAAGCTTTTGGTCGTCAGGTACGGCGACAAGAAAAAGTAAGTTGTCTACTTGTCGAATGCCAAACACAAAGTTAGACAAATTCTGCCTACGCAGTATAGTTAAGAAACGAAACTCGTCAAAAATACATTTGATTTGGGCTAGTGGGGAAGAGAGGTAGCCTCCAATAGGACAACCTTTGATTTGCTGAAAGCATGCATTGCCCATGACGAAAAATGTATTATCTAAATCCATTTCTACTATGTCTAATAGATCTTGGAAAGTAAATACTACATAATCATCACGTGATGCACTATGGTGCCATCCTACGTCATATTTCATACGTCCATTCATATCAAGTCTTAGTGTTTTCGAGACTCGTACTTTTTCTCTTTGCTTTCCTCATTTTCCTGTGGCTTCATATTCTCTAAGAATCATAAAAAGCCAGTGAAGGGACATCACGATTTCTTTTTTATCTAACCACGTAAACATTTGTTTCACGTCAAACGAGAGTGTTTGGATATCTAAATCTACATCCAATTTATTCTCTAATTTTTGAAACAATGTTTGGGCTTTTTTGATTTTCCCTTTTAAATCCGAAAGCTTGTTGAGATTGAAATTGGGAACGTATTTTGTTACTTGTAGGACGAGACAATTTAAAGCTTTAGCTGCATACTTGAGCATTTTTCTTCCTTGAGACCGAGATTGAATACAAATAAGTCTCGTTTTATTTTCTGGGTCTTTGTCCTTGGGGGAGGTCATAACTTTATGGACACATCCCCTTCTATTCAATGGAGCAAAGCGATTAGTTTGCGTTTACTGTATTCTTGTCTATACTTGCGTAAAATTTGTTCTTCGGTCATACTATCTGCTTTGAAACACGGAGAATTGATTACTTTCTGTGTTAGTCTTTTCCAAAGCAGAACCGGGCATTCTACCCATAATTGGTTTTTATTTTTATCGAGGTCTTTTACAACCAGTTTATTTTTCTCCATATAGGCTTTCACCGATTGTAAGGTTTTCCAACTTATTTTTTTTGCAGTTGTACTCGTCGTACATTTACCGAAATTTTGACTGTTGGTATCCCATATTTTTTGTAAATTTCGAACCATTGTATTGCCCGCAGTCTTTGCTATTCCCATGGATTGTAATAAGCGAGTAATGCATGTTTTTCGTTCTGTATCTGCTTGTCGCTATGTTGTTGCTCTGTGAAAATCGTCTTGGAACGGCCGGCCCGGACCTTGGCCGGAACATGGTTTTTTCCAAACATGACGTCACGTATTTGGGCAACGTATCGTTTTATCGACTGCCAGAACTCTTTCTGCGCACTCTCTTCATCGAGATAGGGATAGCAGATGCATGTTGTGCTCCAATTGTTCCCATATCTTTATGCATATTTCTCATTCTAGAATTGAAATGAACTCCATTATGACATAAGAAGAGCATGTCGGTTGTTGATTAAACTGGAAGTCAAAAGACTCAATCCACATGTGTATGTTTATGCGAGTCTTTGCAATAGACGGCGAGTTCTTTTGAACTACTTTAGCCAATGATAGTATAGCAGTCTGAATTTGTTTTGGTACCTTGATGTGTTGCAAGATAATTGATGGGATTGTCTTAAGCTCGTTTCTGAAGAAGTTGTCAATAAAAAAGGACAAGGAAAGGGGGGGTTTTTCTAAGGCCCAACCCCCCCTTCCCATTTTAATTTCCCTATTGTTTGCCATTTTTTACAAAGTCCGTCGTATAAACAGATAACAACATTATCCCCCCGTTTTTACATATACTGAAAAAGTTGTGTAATATTATTTACATTTATAAAAAATAATATTACATATATATAAGATGCCACGACCAAAGATATACGAAGGAGACGAAAGGAGAAAAAGGAATAATGAGAAAGCTCTCGCCTACTATTACCGCAATAAAGACCGCCTAAACGAAAAACGGCGAACCAAAGCACAGAAGTTAATGCAATACACACAAGATATAGAAGAATACAAAAGGAAGATACAGGAGTTAGAAGAGCGACTGAGCAAGTCAAATTAATCAACAATTTTTTTTATCGGTAAAATATTTTACATCTAAACACATCCATATAATATATGTAAAGCATTAAATAATTATTTTTCAAAAAATTTATCCTGCCTATCTATATACAATGGACCAATACCAACCAGAACTATTTCCGCTCTACAATATTGAGCAACGAGGAGACTACATCAGACAAAGAGGCAAAAGAAGATGGTATCTCATTACAACTCCAACCGCACTGCGACTTATAAACAGATTAACAAAATACCGTCCCGAACTCGTCGGCAGACAAGGCTCGCTCGTTATACCATATGCCCCAGGATGGGAAGCTCGCCTCCAAGAGCTAAACCCAAATACAAGCTATCTCGTCCATCTGGATTATGAAGGATATCACGGACCAGTTAGAGGAATATACCAAGCTAACGTATTGAAGCGAACAATAAATACTGTTAGAAACTTTGTAGAACGACAAGCCCGATGGTATGAACAAAGAGAAGACAAAGACCTTAAAGTTATTACAATTGACCAAGTTAATCCGCTAAATCACATTGTTATACCAATGGCACAGGGTGAAATAAACTGTGTGCTAGAATGTATTATGAAAGACTTTCCAAACCCAAACAATAGAAAACGAAAACGAGACAGTGTGATAATAGACCGCTTCAAGGATATCAAATATGCGACAGAAAAGGACCTAACAGAAATGGAAGACTTTATCCGATGTAGGATTTATGTATTTGATGGTATGAATATACTGTGGCGAGCATCTACCAAACAATACCCAAAACAGATAATAATCAGATGTAGCGATTATCACGCCACATTAATACAAGGAAAACAAAAAGACATCTGTATCCAACACATTAAGTCAATTGAACTATTATACGATATTAACGAAAACATACCAGAGCCACGACCCCAATATGCTACTAACCACGAAGCCAGCAATGTGAAACTATCTACGAACCAATACGAGAACAAATGGATATCACAGGAAGAACTCAACAATATACAAACTAAACTTGACCTACAACATAAGGAGTGTGATTCAATGATGGACCATTCTGGAAACATTATTGGAATAGTAGATAAAGAAAACAAACTAAACTATAAATGCTTAGACCGTTTCAAACACGCATCATTCGTTCCTAAGTATACCACCGCTTGGTCATTGCCATCATACTTCAAACAGTTATTTATAGAGTGTCTCATAGAAAAACATAAACCTAAGTTCCATACACAAATTACTGAACCCAATATATTACGACACGTGAAATCTGGTCAAATACCGTTTCATCATATCTTTAATCATCACACCAAAAGCCCCAAAATGATACATCAGATTGATATGGTAAAAGCTTATACAAATGCTTCGTTAGGTAATATGGGTGAAATGTCTTCTTACTTCAATGAATACCCAACAGCTCCTCGCAACATAATTAACATAAACCAAAATATGACACAAGAATACTACAATAAGGTCAAACCTCTACACGGTTATGCTGTTTTTGATTACGACCAAAAGACCCTCACCGTGCCAACCTTCTTTAACGGCTACACCACAAAGGGAACACAATGCCAACCCATTCCCGCATTGCTATATATGTTTGACCAAGGGGTTAAAATATTTATTAAGAGGTTATACATAGCAGACGACCACTTCAACCCCTTCAAAACCTTCTCAGAACACATAACAAATATACAAGATTACTACTTTGATAAGCCTGGCTATGAACACGACACATTAGCCAAAGCAACCAACTTACTAGTAGGCTCTCTCAATGCTAACATACACCGAACTCAGCAAGTATCTACCATTTCAAAAACATACAACGAGCGAATACATTTTATGATGAAAGAAAAAGGATATAGGTTATTGTTCCTGAAACGAGTTCCATACGACAAAGAAAGGTATGCCGAAATGGGCAACGACCTACTACCAGAGCGAATGATTTACACATATCAAGATACAAACCCAACAGACAACATATTTCAAATGTCTCATTTAACTGGCTATGTGCTAGCATACCAAAAGATAGTTCTTCATAACCAAATGTTAAAGCTTGTAAATACTGGGCGGACTTTACTATATTCTAATACAGACAGTATCGCATACGAAGGCGAATATATGAAAACAGGAAAAGAATTTCGCCCAGAGGTTAAAGAACAGGACGAGTTTATCGCACCGCAATTGAATATGACTTGTTTCGTTTCCTACATAAATGGCGAACCACGAATAACATACCAGCGACACAGCGGTTTCAAAGACATACTACCATTACAAAAATTCTTAGAAACACCACATAAACAATATCCAGAGTTCTCCGCCTTTGAGGACGTCCCTCTTCCAGATTATAGCACCAAAGACGAATACAAACCTTTACCAGAACAAGAATTATTGCTCATTCACGGCAAAACTGGAACGGGTAAATCTGAAATGATTAAATACCTAACTGGTCAGCCATCAAAATACACTAACACCCATTTCAAAGACAAAAAGACTTTATCAACCGCTACGACACACAATGCCCGCCAAGTTATTAATTCTGAATATACACTCCAAAAAATACTGACAATGCTATATCATAGACTTCCGCTACCGATACCAGTTGGCGAAGAAGCCATTAATCATAGAATAACCATTGATGAAGTTTCTATGCTTACCTCCAAGAATTTAGAAAGTCTGGACCATATGCTCAGAAAATACACCAAAATCAACAGACCATTCGGCGGTGTATCTATTATTTTGTTTGGCCACTTAGCTCAGCTTCCTTGCCCAGACCCAACATCCGAACCATTCCACAAGTCAAAAACTTTCAAGCTATTTACAAAAATAAATCTTGATACAAATTACAGACAGGCCAAAGACCTAGTTCTACAATCTATCTTAAATAAGGTAGAAGACTATTACAAGGTCTGCGGTAATGAGCTTAGCCAACATAAAGCAAAAGACTGCCTACCTAATATACTAACACTTGAAGAATTAGATGCTCTCAATAAGCAAGTTAAGCCACACCCGAAACCGACCGACAAAAACCCACCTTTAATATTACACCACTCTAACAACAATGTTAATGAAAGCAATAACAAAATGCTACAAAATAAACAACTTAAAACAGGTCATCAGGTTGTGTTTCGTTGTAATACAAAGGTTGTCCATAACGGCGATATTCACACTATTACTAGGGACACCAAAGAACATATATTCATTACGATTGACGATATTGAGCAGAAATTTGATAGAAAAAAAACGATACCAGACAAGAAACCGTATGCGGACATCCAACCGACATTCTCATCCACCATCCACTGCTCACAAGGCCGAACAACACCAGTGTGGATAAATCTAGACCTACTGTCAATGAATTTGTTATATGTTGCTTTAAGTCGTGCCACCTGCTTGAACGATATTGGATTATCAAACGAATTATGAAAAGCAGAGACTCCGCCTCCGCACCTCCGGTTTTTGGTGAAGCTTTTTTTCAAAAAAGGTTCATTTTTTTGGCTCCTTTACCTTTGAAGCTTCTTATCGTATGAACACCCCTCGTTGGCTTCACTAACTTAGTATTCACAGCCGTAGCACCCATTAACGATACGGGGTCAAATGCGGTTCGGTAGTTCGTGGTCAGCTTCGCAGTCTTCGCCCGCTTACCTTTCGGATTTACCTTAACTGCTACTCGGTCAATCACTCCTTCAATGAGGTCTCTCGTGCTACTACCTTTGTTGTATGTTGTAGCCTTAACACCCGTTTGTCGGCTCAGGTCTTTTGCTATCGTCCCGCCAAGGCTATGGCCCGTTAGCTCTACATTATCCTTACCATATTTCTTTATGACTTCATTAACCAGCTTTTGCTCTTCTTTGTATCTCGGTGTTCTTTTTAATACTCCCTTTACTAATGCAACATCTGTTAGCAGGTCCCGCTTATCTGCCGAACCCCTAAACGCTACAATCGCTTTACCATCTTTTTCATACACAGTTGATTTTTCTTTGCTTGCGACTGGCTTCCATCCATCAGCACCTTTTCTCTCCGACGAAGACAAATAGACATCCTCTGATAACTCCGCACTGCCCCCCTTTTGTTTCCTATAAGCCTTACCAGCTTTTTTCAATGCCTCCTTGTAGCTTATACCGTGTTTAGCTGAGTAAGCCTTTACGAAGGTAATCCACTCGGCCATTGTGTATCCTATATTAATTATTTAATTTTTTTTTCCTGCCAACTATATACACCCTACTATGTCCGCCCTCACTAGACTGTGCGAGAAGTTCCAAAAACTTTCCATTGAAGGAGAAAAAAAATCCTTCTCGTTGGAAGATGTTCAAAAGGTAATCCACGACGAAATAAAAGCGATTGAAGAAATGAGAAATGCTCAACCCAAAGACACATTTCATTTCGGAAAATACAAAGGCAAAAAAATAGAAGACATCGCAAAGATTGACAAGCCATATATTGAATGGTTAGTCCGTCAGCCGTGGTGTAGTAATAAAGACGAATTGAAAAAGTACTGTCTACCGACGTAGGAGGTATTTATGACCCCTGATTATTTATGATTATAATAAATAAATTTTATAAAATATACTGTCTACCGACGTAGGAGGTACAATGAGCGAAGCCGAAGCAAAAAAAGAAATTCCCGACGAAGAGGAAGAAGTAAATAAAACTCTACAATATGGAAAATATAAAAAAATGAAAATTGAAGATGTTGCCAAGATTGACAAAGAATATCTAGAATGGCTAGTTCAACAGCCTTATTTTAAGAATAAAGATGAAGTGAAAAAGTATTTGTAGGAGCTTTTTAAAAAAACCTCCTACGACCTCAAAAACTTATTCATTTATTATTATTATTTTTTTTGCTTCCGCTGGTGGGGGTTGTAGGGGGCGAAGACCCCTATTGGTCTTCTACGAAATTAACTATAACACTCACATTTCCTCCATTCGCAACAGTAGATAAAGACTGTTGTAAAAATGTTAGATTTTCGCCAGGTGCGAGTTGTATGTCGTAATCTCGCAGGTCAATAAGCTGGCTAGAAGAAGCATTAACATACAGTTTAACAATGACATCCGTTATAGTAGCACCACCTAGGGCAGTCGCAGCGATGTCCTTTGATACGATTGAGGTTGTGGCATCAATATCAGCAAAGTTCTGTCCCGTAAGTGTGCCAGTCGTTTTCACAATTCGCACTTTATTAACTTTGGAGTCCTCGTTTGATATACTCACGAGAGTTGGATAAACAATTGAATAATTAGTCGCACCACCATTAAAAGTTGTTTTATTTTTATGCTGAGAATTGGGCTTTCAGTGGTGCTTGCCTTTTCATCTCCTTCCGCTTCGTTTGATATGCTTGAATTAATAGTGTTAGTTCCTTCTATGAATAAACCAACACTCGCGGTTTTAAGGGATTGAATTCCAGTAGAAGCATCATTTCTCATTATAGCCGTAAAAGGTAATGTAGTATTTCGCAGACTTACACCAGTATTATCATTCGCATACTTAATCATATGGACTAGCTGAAATTCGCCAGTCTCTGGGTTCTCAATTGAAAACTTAATAGCACCAAAGCCCAAATACTGGAATTGAATTTGAAAACATTTCCCTGACTCCAATCCAAGTCTGGCATATCGCCTGTTCCATCGCAGGGGTCATCCCAGTCTTCTTGGTCAATATAATTGGCGTTTCCTCCTTTACAATGTAGAATATTCATCCCTACCTCATTTTTGTAAAAATAAAATCCATCTTCAAATTCGTTTCCTATTCCGATAAATGAATAGTGTGCTTTCGCATCATCCGTCGTCCATAAAGCAGTGAAGCGACACATAACTCCCATACCTGTTCTGTATTTTATTTTTCTTTTGCTCACCAGAGAGGCATCCGCAGTAGCGTTGGCAGTTGTTTTCAATTCAGCCATATTCGCATTAAATGAAACTGTCGCCTTTGTTTCTGTTTTAGTCCATATCCGTGTATTAACGGTATATGGAAAGATTTCTTGTAATACTGGTGTTAATTGTGCGGTTGTAGTTTCGCCAAAGGCGGTTTTCATATTATCAATGTGTCCGCCATATCCAACTTTGACATTTATGAAGTCTCCGACAGGATTTTGGGCGACTAAATTTCGTTGGTGGGATGTCATAGTTTCTATATTATCAAAAAAATAAATAATCTATCAAAATTAATTACCTGCTTGCCCCTGCTTATGTTCTAGTAATGGTGCCGTTTCTGACATTTACTTCTTGCTGAGTTACGACAAATGTGTAATGATTGGACGCAATATTCGCAGTGGTAGCAATAAACTCCCATCGTCGCTCGGTGTCTAGACTTAATCCGCTGATTTCGTTTTGGTCCTTGTCCACAGTGGGCGAGTATTGTCAAAGCTATCACACCAAACCCAGTTATACTGATAAACATTGCTATTCATCAAAGAAGAGCCTTCCAACTTCGGTTTAAGATACATATAGTCTTCTAGTTTTCCAGTTTGACAATCAACATTGAATTCTTGAAGTCGTGCTCCATCTAGTGTGGTATAAAAAGTTTGGACCTTTGAGCCGAGCAGGTTGCTATTGTCATAGGCGGTGTTCTTATTTTCGGTCGTGTTGAAAACAGAGTGATAAATTTTCTTAATTCGCCGTCCGTGGCCTCTGTCAAATCTAAGGATAATATTTTGAGAAGTTGAAGCCACTCCGACGGTATTTTTATACAAATAAGAATAATCAATGTTGAAGCTCATACCTTCGGGGCTCATAATCTTCTGTTGAATTGATTGAATGACATCAGGATTGGTTTCAACAGCTAAGAACAGGCTGAGATTAGTAATAGTAACATTTGAATCCGCCACCGCAACAGTGCCACCACCAGTAGAAAGAGCATCATTGTTATAATAAAATATTTTGGGTGTCTGTTGCCAAACAATCCGCATAGTCAAAATTTCTGGAAACATAATAGTTTTATCCAGAGCGAAAATAGTATTGTAAAGCATTCCAAGATTAATCTTAACATTGACACTCGGGCTGGCATTGTTAATAGTTCCAGCTGAAAAATACTTAGCCTCATTAAAAGCAACATTAACGAACTTACTCGTGCCAGTCTCATTCGCAATAAGGGTATCATCGTGTCGGCGGGCATTTGTAGTGGGTTGGGCCATCCAAGCCTTTAAGGCGGCCTGAACCTGAGCCTTCGCGACATCAATTCCCGCATCAATTTGTCCCGCCGCATTTCCTGCTACTGCCGAAGCGGTCAAGGCTGTTTGTAAGGCGGCCAACCTTGTAGCATCACTTGCGGGTTGAAATGTAGTTGTAGCATTACACTTTTGAAGCATACAACCAGCTCCGCTTCCATTGTCGTGGTTTTCCAAAGCTAGTAAATCATCAATGGAAGTTTCGGGTTTCCAAATCATCTTTGTGATATTTCCGACTTCGTTAATGTCGCAAAGATAAACACCACCTCTGGTAATCAATTGAATTTGTCTAATTGGCGCCAGACAATCCATAAAGCATTTATTGTAGTTTCCAGCCTTCGCCTCTGGGGCATAATTAAAACTCAAAACAGAGCGAGCCAAGTTAAAAGGACGGCTGATAAGGTCAAAGTTGCTTTCCTGTCCTCCTGCGGTAGAAACAGTGACAGTAATAGAACCCTCACGAGGGGTAAGCTTATTCAAGCGATAAGAAGCACTGATGTAGTCAGTTTTAGAAAAGTCTAGTTCTCCACCGTGCTGAGTTGGCATTTTGTGTAAACTTACAATCTCAAAAAACGATTTTTAAAAGATTGCTATATATTTTAATATGAGAAAAAAAATAAATTAATTAATTATCGGCTTTTCAACAAATTAAAAAATGATGTAAATAAATTAAAATAATTCGTCTCGCGGTAAATCAACAATGTCATTACAATTCCTAACCCGTTGAGATTAACTGGCTGGTCGTTTTCGTCAGTCAAGTAAAACCGATACACATTGCTTGAACTCGTAGATAGCCGTTTTCCGTATTCACTACCAGAGCCGTCGTAGATAACAGAGCCGAACGGGATTTCATTCGCCGTGTATATTTCTTGGAGCACGTGATTATCGCCTTCGCCTACTAAATCTGACTGTAAATATAACGTTTTTTCACCAGTCAAGATTATGACATTCGGCGACCTAATGGTATTGTTAGCAAAGAAATATGTTGAGTTTCTGTCAAAACCCATTACTTCGTGAATGCGAGTTTCGCCGTCAAATATAAACCGTGGTTGAATTCCTCCATTGTTCGCTACTGTAAATAACAGCTTGCCGTCTTCTGGGTCGGTGTTTGTGTTGTTGCTTGTTATTGTATATGTGTAGTCATTGGGGCTATCTGCGGTTAGCACCTCGGTCAGTTTATTTTTTAAGTTGTTCATTGTGTAATTTCCTTCGGGTATCGTAATCAGAGCCTCAAATCCATCTTCACTCAGAGTAAAAGTGTTGTAAGGACTTGCCACAGAGTAATATGATTTCGGCACATAGATATGAAGTATTTTACAGTGTGTTGGGTTGTCTAGCGATTTCATATCAATGGAGTGTGTAAAGTCGCTGTCTGTGCCATTTATCCTATTTTTGCTATTGACATAGTAAATGTTTTCTACTTCGCCCGCCTCTATATTCCATAGTAAGTGCTTTTTTTCAAAAACCTCCTACGACCTCAAAAACTATATAATAGAAAATATTTTTTTTTGTTTTTACATCTATCGATGTAGTCGATAATTACTTTAAACCACTTGTGGGGGTGCGGGGGCTTGCCCCTGCTAAATAAAAGTGTCAAAGCCGTAGCCGTTCTGGGTTTTCAACTCCTCCGCTTCTTTTTCTTTTAAGTCTGTCCAACCGCTGGCAAATTTAAAGCGGTTCCCTTTTGCTCGCTCTAACAAAAACCTAATACTATGCCACCCACAGGTATCTGTTGTGTCGCTTTGGTTTTTGACTTGATTGACTTTCATAAGCAGGTATGTGTTCGGCTTACTCTTGTCAATAAGCTGTTTCATTTGATGTAGAAATAGCTCAGTCGGTTTATACAAAGCGAGTGGGTCGTAGATTTCAATAGTGTCGTCTTTAATGGTGTCAATCCAAACAGCAATCCAATGTGAGCCTGGTTGGCTAGACTTATCTAAATTCATTATAAATCCATACTTCTTTCTTTTTTCTGGTTTCAGTTTGCTTATTTTATCGCTCGCTACTGTTCCCAAATACCAATCGTGCTTTTTCATAATATTGTCTATTTTATCCGTCATTAATCCTCTGTAGGGGTAAACCCCTACAACCCCATCAGAGGGGGTGCGGGGGACGAAGATCCCTGCTCCTCCTCCCACGATTTCGGGTGTTGTGTCGGCGGTGATTTCGGGTGTTTTGTCGGCGGTGATTTCGGGTGTTTTGTCGGGCGGGGGTTCGGTGGTGGTGTCGGTGGTGGTATCGGGTGTTTGGGCTGGCGGTTGAACTTCCTCTTGGGGGCTTGCCCCTGCTGTTGCTTCCTCGGTTGGTTGAATACCGAGAGTATTTGAAACTTGATTTTTAATGTTTGGGTCGCTTCTCATTTCGGTTACTAAGTTATTTACATAATCCTTCTTCTTCATTTTTTTTCTGTATTTACCCTTCTTCAAATATTTCTTAATTTTTGCTATCGTTAAAAGTTTGTGTATTAATTCCTCCATCGTTTTTGCCCCAGCACCCGTTTGGTTTATTCCTAAATAATCAGCGAGTTTCTTTCTCATTTCATTCTGGTCTATTCCTAAATCAATACCTTCATCTACTATAACTTGTGCCATACCAGCTGTCGTGTGTTTTCCTTTAACTTTTTTTGGTGGTGGTTTGCCCCGAGCTTTCATTTCTTTTTCCAAAGCAGGGCCCAATGTTTTGGGTATGTCCAATTTCGGATACTTGAAATCATTTCTTAAACCTGCGGATATGTATGATATTTTATCTTTAATTTCAAAGTGTTTCGCTTTGGCCTCCGCTTGCTTTTTTTCTTGTTCTAATTCTTTTTTGTATTGTTCAGCCAGTTCTTTCTGCTCATCTGCTGATTGGGCATCGGCTATCGCTTTCTCTATTCCTGTGCCAAGTTTCATAAATTCTGTTTTGCTCAAATTTTTAATAAATTTAGTTGTAAAGCCAGCTTTCTTCATTAATTCAATGTATTTTTCTTTTAATTCTTTTTCAGCCTTTTTCTCTTCTTTTGTTTTCAATGGCATCTGTTTTTCTTCTGGTGCTTGGGGTGGTGCTTGTGGCGGTCCTAGTTGTGGTGCTTGTGGTGGTCCTAGTTGTGGTGCTTGTGGTGGCCCTAGTTGTGGTGCTTGTGGTGGTGCTTGTGGTGGTGCTTGTGGTGGTGCTTGTATGTATTGAGGTTGGAATTGGGGTGGCGGTAATAACATCAAATTATTTTTTCTATCTTGTTCAAATTTTACATCCTCTATAAGTTTTTGCTCTCTGTTCGCCTCCCTTATTAATTCTTCTTGTCTTTCCTTCATTTCCGCATTCTCCTTCCTCTCCATTCTTTTCTTCTCATTTTCTGCCTGTTCTCTTAACTTCTTTTCCTTTTCCTCCTGCTCGTGTATTAGTTCATATTTTTTCAGCAGGTTGTTTTGTATCTGGTTGCGGTTCTCGTATTCAAGACGGTCAAATTCGGACTTAACAATTCGCTCTTTTGTAGGGACTCCGCCCCTACGACCCCGCCGGTTGGGTTTGTTCATATATTTCAAAAACAGTTTAACGATTTGAAGTGTTGAAAGGTCATTCGTTTTCTCGCCAAAGTTGAGATATGCTCGTTTCGTCGCACGTGTGCGGTCGCCTCGCTTGCGAGGCTCCCCTTTTACTTTGATATATGGTCGACCATCTTTGGTTCTGTATATCCTCGGCGGTCGTTGTTTAAGTTTCTTCTTTGGCTTACTTCGCATTACTACTGGTTGTATATTATTAGTAAAAAAAATAATAGAAGGTTTAGTTTTTTATTTAAGTGGCTTGTCCTTACCGAAATTTGACTGCTCCACCTCGTTGCTTGCCGTATCCTTGTTTCGCCGCAGCCTTTGCTACACGGTCAGCATAAGGCACTCCGACATCGCTGAGAAAAGTAGCACCCCTTGAAATCAATTGGTTCTTCTTGATAAACCTATTAGCATCCACTATGGCTTGTCCTACTTTTTTCCAATTAATTTTCCCTCCTGTTTGTTTCTTTTTTGATTTTCTTTTCCCTCCTGCTTGTGGCATTGATGGATTGTAGCTGATATTGTATCCCGATGGTTGTGAAATAATCACTGGTGATGTTGGCATCTATATAATGTATAGAAAAAAATAATTAATGAAATTACAAAAATCTTTTATTGAAATTATAGACTATCGCAAGCGATAGTTAAAATTTTGCCTCAGTCCGCATCAACATACAAAAAGTTAAACCGTTCCTTGGTCGCCTCGTGATATTTTTCAATAAAGTAGTCTAAATCATATCCGAGGTCCAAATGTTTATACACGAGTTCAATTTTATCCTGAGACTGACCAGGAAAAATAAAAAGGTAGTCCAGCTGTTTAATCGCCTCAGGTCGTAAGTCGTTTAGATACTGCGAGCTCATAATCACCTTTGACTTGTAGTGTCTATTTTTTTTCAACAGGTCGCTAACGGACTTATCCCTTAATCCGCTACCCAAATCATCTAACACGAAAACAACTTCTGGTGTGATGTATTTGCTCGGTCTCTCCGCTGGGGCTTGTCTCTGTTTCTTCTCTTCCTCTTTACCAAAATATAAAAACTTCGGCTTTGGTTCTTCTTTCTCGTCCTGAACAATTTCGCCTTCTTCCTCATCTGGCTTATTCAGTTTATCTAACTCATAATCAATAACAGACAGTCCATCCGTTTTCAAATATGTGTATATCGCCATCGGGTTTCCCTTCTTCTTGAAGTGCTTAACCATTTCTTTGTAGATGTGGTCTTTGTGTATTGTGCTGGCAATAATAACAATACGGGTCTTTTTGTCGGTTGTTCGTTTCAGGATTTCAAACAGTGCGGTCGTCTTACCACTCTTCTTGCGAGCGAGAAGAAAAATATTGGCATACGGTTCATCAAATAACTTATATCCTTTTGCCAACTTGTCGCCATCTCCGTTTTGCTTGACTGGTTTCACCTTTACATTATTTATTTTCTCCATCACTCTATATTTTTATTATTTTTTTCTAAGCGACGAATTCTAAACAAATAACAATTCTTCCAGCTAGCAGGTCAGTATCAATACTGCCATTGTCCGTTTTAAGCACTCTAAATGTGTATTGACCGTCAGTCCAATTAATAATACCTAAGTTGTAGCTTAGATTTGAAATGTTTGCGACATTGCTATCAGCGAATGTGCCAATGATTCCAATTCGGTCCATATGAAGGATTTTTGTTTTCGTCTCGGTCATATCATTCATATAGTGGATATACTTAACATTCATTCTAGTTGGGGTAAAGTTCAATTTAATGTTTTTGTCAAATGTTTTGCTACCGCCCGTAAAATCATTACTCAGAAAAATAATCTTTTGGAATTTATAGTCAGCCATTGTAATGCCCTCTATACTAATCTTTATAAACTTTTTATTAATTAATATTTCTGCTCGGACTGCCTGCGATTTCTATTCAAGGGTTAGTGATAAAAAAAATGAAAGTTGTCTTTATTGTATTCAAAAAGGAATAGAAACTAAATTTAAATGTGTGTATAAGCCTTTCAGCGATTGGTGTGTCGGATGGGATGAGGCTTTACCTTTAATATGCTCACAAGCAAATAGCGTTGTGACGGGCTCCGCCCTCACAAATGATGCTTCTTGGTATAAAACTCAACTATATGAGTGCTAGTAGGGGCAAGCCCCTACGACCCCGCTTTGGGGTTTGAAAGGGGTATCCCCTTTCACTTCTTTGAACTAGATGGGGAAGGAAGGCAGATACCGATAAGTAAGGTCAAAATACCTACATAAGTGTTGGCAACCTCGCACGGTAAGTTCTTTTCAGACAACCTCACGATACAAAGGGTGATGATGGCGATAATGATACCCATTTGAAACAGATACTTAATTAATCTGCTGTCTGTCGGTCTGTTTTTTATACAACAACAATTCCAGTTATCTGCTCTACTTTTTTTTCTTCATTCTTCAATGAAATATCCAAAACACGGTTCTTCAACTCTGGTGTTAGTTCGCCGTCTATTTCAATGACTGGCGGTGGGGGATGTAATCTAGGCGGCATTAGAAGGGAATACGACTGCTCGGATTTCTGCTAATTGGTTGGTTTGGTCTTGTAATATATTAAGTAAAGTTTTATTTTCTTTTTCTAAATTAATCACTTTTTCCGTTAAATGTTGAAAAGCACTGACTAATATCGGTATAAAATTTGTATATGTTATGCCTTCAAGGTAGCCATCTCCATCGTCCGCTTTTATTCCGCTTTCGGATACAAATTCTGGAAATACTTTTTTGACTTCGTCCGCGATAAATCCGTGGTTCTTTTTTTCTTTCTTTTCGTCTGCTTTCCAATAATACGAACAACAATTTATTTTCATTAGTTTCTCGCAACAATCCCCGCAGTCTAATGTTTTAATATCTGCTTTTAATCTCCTGTCCGATGAGTTTGTCCAAGCACCATTGAGAGGAATATAATTGTAACTGCCTGACGGCTCGCTTGAAGAGTTTGAAGTAGTCCAAGCATGAACCAAACCAGTTGAAGCACAAACCACTCCATAATTCGTATATCCTCCCGATTTAAAAAATATTTGTGGGTCGTAAGTAGCTGCGGGTCTTTTTCTTAATGTTAAAGAACCGCTGGATGCTGTTGGGATGACTACCTCACCAGTCGAATTGATTGACATTGCGGTGTTAAATGTTATATTACTTCCTACCGCAACTCCTGACGCATATTGAAAAAGGAGATTAGTGCCTTTGGCTATCATAAAATTTGAGGTAGCAGAACTTGACTTATCATTAACTGCTTCGTCCCAATAGCAATCAAATTTTAATGATATGTCACTATGACTATTATTAATTAATTGAAAACAAGGATAATTTGGATCGGCTGTTGTAAATGCTTGTATATGTGGCCCTGCTACACCAGATGTCCCGTATAATTCTAATCCACCAGTGTATGCCGCCAATCCTCTCGTTGTTCTTCCCAATATTAATGGTTTATCTAGTGCCATTGTTATTTTGTCGCTCGTTGCCAATGTTGTTGTTGATATACCAGCACTTGCTGTTATCAATCCTTTTGTCCATAAAGTCCCGTTTGCCCCATTCAACGACATCAACAATTGCTCTGCTGAATTTTCCCACACAAAACCATCCGCCGAAGCATTACCACTCCTAAATCTTACAGCAAAACCTGAAATATCGTTGCCTGCCACCGCAGTTCCTCCAGACATTGATTTGCCAGCCCCTGGTTGAGCCATATAAATCCCCCATCCTGAGTTGTCTGTATCCCACATAAATATACCTTGCCCATTTCCTCCATCTACTTTATTTTGAATAGATAACTTACAACCACCATCTGCTGATATTAATCCGCTCGCAGTTAGTGTCGTCGTTGATATACCCGCGGTTGAAGTAATTGTAGTTCCCGTTGTTGTTCCAGCACTTGTTATATTGTTTGAGTTCATATCTAAGGCACCATAAAACCGCATACCGCCAGCATTGTTAAAACGGACAATGTCAGACGAAGCACTTTTATTATCCAAAAGTTTTGAAATATAAAGTCCCGCCCCTTTTACATCAGATGCTACATTCGTAAATACATAACCTCGTTGGTTCGTGGTTCCGCTTGTAGCAGTATTTAGAGTAAATAAGAAATACTGATAATCTCCTGATGTCTGTGAAAAGAATATATCTCCTCCATTTTGGTTTAATATCCTCGCCCCATTATATGTTATATTTCCGCCATTAGTGATAGTTTGATTATTAAAATCGGCATTGTTCGTTAAAGTTAGATATTTTATCACAGTGCTTGCCCCATTAAATGTTTTGCTTCCTGTTATGGTTTGGTCTGTTGATAGTTTTACATTTTGCCCGTCCAATGTGTCCGCATACCCTTTTGTCGCTCCGTCCGTTGCTAATGTCGGAGTTCCAAGGTTGGCTATTTTGCTACTATTACAATCTAGCCCCGAAGCATTTACCCAACCGACAATCGTCCCGTCAATAATAAAACTTATTTTTTTCGCAGAAATTTCAAAGTTGTAATATGTCGCAGTTTTCATATCCAAACTAGCAATTGACCCGATATTACTGGTAGAATTGAAAACGATAAATGTGCCCTTTGTTGTTGAATTGATTGAATTTCCCGTTATTTCAACACCACTGCTATATGTCTTAATTCCTGCTATGGTTTGGTTTCCTGTTAGTTTCACATTTTGACCGTCTAATGTATCCACATAACTTTTGTTTGCTCCGTCCGTTGTTGCTGATGGTGTGGCTAAGTTTGTAATTTTGTTGTTATTCAAAGATAGTGTAGTGCCAGTTGCGGTTATAATTAAAGTATTACCTGAATATAACTCTACATACGAACCAGTTATTTGTATCGGATACCAAGTCGCTGTTGCTGTCTTTTGTGCGGCAATCATTCCTATATTTGTCGCCGTATCAAAGGCAATACCAATACCATCAAAAGCGGTTGGAGCTGTGGCGCCCCGCACTTCTATTGTTGAAGTAAATTTTTTATTCCCTGCTATGGTTTGGTCTCCTGTTAGTTTAACCACCGAAGTGTCAAGGACAGAAACATCAACACCATCAACCAAATTCACATTTGTTATGCTTTGGCTTTTCATATCAATACCCGCACTAGCATTTATTATACTGCTAAATGTTTTAATACCAGCTATGGTTTGGTCTCCCGTTAGTTTGACGACTGCGGTATCAAGGGCGGATACATCCACACCATCAACATTGCCTACATTTGTTATGTTAAATCCGCCCATATTTAAACTGCCCGTCATAGCCACTGTGCCGTCCTTGGCCAGTTTAGTATCAGTGTAAGCCTTCGTTGAAGCATCGCCGTCGTAGAATGGTGCTGGAAGTCCGCTGATTGCTGTTGAGCTGTTAAAATTTAAAACATTGCTCGCCAATGTTATTCCACCCCCTGTTGTTGGAGCAAGAAGTATGGAAGAACCAACAATGCTTAGTGGATATCCCGTCGCCCCACCCGCCTCCGACGAATAAATAGAACCCATATTATTGTTGTAATTAAAGAATAACTTACCTGTGTTTAATGGATTTGAGTCTTTTACACCCACATAAGTAGTAAATATTTTATTCCCTGTTATAATCTGGTCTCCCGTCAATTTAACGGCTGAGCTGTCAAGGGCAGAAACATCAATGCCATCAACAAGATTTACGTTTGTTATGTTAAATCCTCCCATATTTAATCCGCCCGTCATATTCGCAGTTCCATCCAATCTAAGAAAAGGTGAAGCAACATTTCTCCATTGTCCTGTGCTATAAATGAGCAGTTGGTTATCAGCGGGGGTGCCTGTTATGACTACATCACTTAAAGCATTTATTGATTTAGTTGCTATCCTTGTGTCAAAATCTGTATTAACCCTTGCTGTGGTGTAGTATAAGTTAGTTCCTTCGGTTAAGTTGGTTGTGCTCTTTGTTGCTAATTGAGTGTCAAACCTACCATCAGTATAGTATAGATTAATGCCTTCTTTTAAGTCCGTCGTTGATTTTAAAGCCAACCTCGCATCAAATCGTCCGTCAGTATAATACAGATTTACGGGGTCAGCATCTTCTGGCACCCTATCTGTGTATAAACCCACTATGTTTGTGTTCGTTAAATCAAGGTTGGCTATATTTAGACTATCAACAGCCAACTCATTAAGGCCTAATAAACTTTTGTATGAAGAACCTGACATATTCGTATATTAATAAAAACTAAATAATATTATTTTGTATATTAATATAAACAAGTTATAAAATGCCGAGAGGTAATAGAGAGGTCGCTATGAAGAACCTTGAAAAGGGTTGGGAGGCAAAGAAGCAACAGGCTAAACAGAGAAAGATTGAGAGGGCGAGGGAATTACTAGCGGAGGAAGAGGCTAAAAATGTGAAAGAAATGACCAATCACGAAAAGATGGACCACATTACTAAGAAACAGTTGGCTAAGGATATGATTGATGGCAGAGATGGCGAGAAAAGCGAGGAGAGCAGTTCGGATGAGGAAGTAGAACACGACTTTGTTGATATCGTTGCCCAACGGGTTGCGGGTATAAAATTGAAGACTAAACAGAAGAAGAAGAAAGCGGTAAAAAAGAAAGTGGAAGAAGAGAGCGATAGTGAGAGCGAGGAAAGCGAGGAAGAAGAGCCTAAGCCTAAGAAAGGTAAAGGTAAGAAATCAAACATATCGGTTAATGTTTATAATCAACAACCAGAGAAACCAAAAAAAGAAAACAATGATGTTTCAAAGATATTTTTGAAGTTTTGAAATATAGCTAATGGATAGAGATACAACATTAGGTGTTATTGAGTATTAATTTGTGTTCGTCTATTCTTTTTTTCGCTGTTTCAAATATGGTTTTATCTTTCTCAATACCTATAAACCGCCGTTTAGTATTCATACAAGCAATGCCAGTTGTTCCGCTTCCCATAGTAAAGTCTAACACTAAGTCGCCTTCGTTTGAATATGATTTAATTAGCCATTCACATAAATCAACTGGTTTCTGTGTTGGATGAAGCGATTTGGGTGGATTGTTGAATTTTAAAATAGATGCTGGATGCCTGTCGCCTTTATTTACTCCATTTATTCTTTTTTCGTTATAAACACCTACATTCCCTTTTCCATTCGTCTTATATGCTTTTCCCTCAGTCTTCTGTGGGTTGTATGTTAATTTTTCTCCTTTTGGTCTGCTCGGCTCAGCAAATACATATATCATTTCGTGTTTCTTAGTGGCTTTTTATTGGAGTCTAAGAAACCGACTTTTTTGCTTTTTTCCCATATGAGGTCATAACGAAACCACTTCTCATTAGATTGAATTAGTTTGTAGCCGAATTTGGTAGTAGTAAAGAAAGCATATACACAGTTCCGCTTACATACTTTTTTAAGTTCTACCCACATTCGCTTTAAGTCTATGGCAATGTCCCACCCGCACTTAGTCTGCCCATATGGTAAATCAACCACAACTAAATTAACTTTCTCTTCTATCTTTGGTATCTGGTCCAGACAATCCGCATTGAAAACTTTTATATCCATAGTTATATATTATAATATTTAATTTTTTTGTGCTTCGTCTATTCTTTTTTTCGCTGTTTCAAATATGGTTTTATCTTTCTCAATACCTATAAACCGCCGTTTAGTATTCATACAAGCAATGCCAGTTGTTCCGCTTCCCATTGTAAAGTCTAACACTAAGTCGCCTTCGTTTGAATATGATTTAATTAGCCATTCACATAAATCAACTGGTTTCTGTGTGGGGTGAAGCGATTTGGGTGGGTTATTGAATTTTAAAATAGATGCTGGATGTCGGTCGCCTTTGTTATCAATTGGTTCTCCTATATATTTATACCCTTTTTTGTAAAAATATCCTACATAATCTCTTCCATTCGTCTTATATGGTTTCCCTTCTACCTTCTGCGGATTATATGCTAATTTTTCTTCTTTCGGTCTGCTCTGCTCGGCAAACACATAAATCATTTCGTGTTTTCTTAGTGGCCTTTTATTAGCATGTAAGAAACCTACTTTTCTACTTTTCTCCCATATGAGGTCATAACGAAACCACTTCTCATTAGATTGAATTAGTTTGTAGCCAAAGTTAGTAGTTGTAAAGAAAATATATATACAATTTCGCTTACATACTTTTTTAAGTTCTAACCACATTCGATTTAAGTCTATGGCACTGTCCCACTCACAACGTGTTTGTCCATATGGTAAATCAACCACAACTAAATTAACTTTTTCTTCTATCTTTGGTATAAGGTCCAGACAATCCGCATTGAAAAGTTTTATCTCCATAGTTATATTATAATATTTAATTTTTTTGTGCTTCGTCTATTCTTTTTTTCGCTGTTTCAAATATGGTTTTATCTTTCTCAATACCTATAAACCGCCGTTTAGTATTCATACAAGCAATGCCAGTTGTTCCGCTTCCCATTGTAAAGTCTAACACGGTGTCGCCTTCGTTTGAATATGATTTAATTAGCCATTCACATAGTTCTACTGGTTTCTGTGTGGGGTGTAGTGATTTGGGTGGATTGTTAAATTTTAATATTGAACCTGGATGTCGGTCGCCTTTGTTTATAGTTCCAAAGTTAGTCTTTTCATAAACATTTGAACATCTACCTCCTTTTATTAAATATGCTTTACCCTCCGTCTTCTGTGGGTTATATGTTAATTTTTCTCCTTTCGGCCTGCTCGGCTCATTAAATACATATATCATTTCGTGTTTTTTAAGTGGCATCTTGTTAGCATTAAGAAAGCCAGCATTAGAGCTCTTCTCCCATATTAGGTCATACCGAAACCACTTCTCATTAGATTGAATTAGTTTGTAGCCAAATTTAGTAGTTGTGAAGAAAACATATACACAGTTCCTCTTACATACTTTTTTAAGTTCTACCCACATTCGCTTTAAGTCTATAATAAAGTCCCATTTGCAGTCTGTCTGCCCATATGGTAAATCAACTAAAACTAAATTAACTTTTTCTTCTATCTTTGGTATCTGGTCCAGACAATCCGCATTGAAAAGTTTTATATCCATAGTTATATAAGATGGAGGAAAAAAAAGAAAGATTAATATATAAGGTCATTAAGTATTAGAAGGTGCGATGGACGACCATTTACAAGAACTGAAAGAGCAAGAAATGGAATACAATATGGGCTGATAAACCGTTGAAACAAGTGTTCGTAGATTTGGCGGATATGTCTAAGTTAAAAGATAAACCAGGTAATAAAAAATATGCCTTTATGTTGGTTTGGATTGACACCAATAGTAGATTTTTAGAAGTTAGATCGCTAAAAAATAAAACTGCGAATGAAGTATATACTGGTTTAAAATCTATTCCATATATTCCAGAAATCATTACAACAGATAGTGGAGGAGAATACAAAGGAGCAGTTAATAAATATTTTGATGAACATAACATTGAACACAGAACAGTTGAAGTAGGAGACCACAAAGCACTCGCAATAGTTGACCGTATTATCAGAACTATTAGAAGGTGGTTTGATATACTATTTGAAACTAATGGGAACTTTGACTGGGTCTCATACATTGATGATATGGTAAAAGCTTACAATAATTGTTTTCATCCAACAATCAAAGCTAGACCAATTGATGTATTAAATGGAAAAGCTACTAATAAACAAAAAATTGAAAGAGATGAAAGTATTAACGAATTTGAACCAGGCGATAAGGTAAGACGGGAAGTTCAACGGAATCTATTTTCAAAAGGTGGACGAACTTGGTCAAAACAGATATATACGGTTTTGGGTAGAAACGGATTTAAAATCGTGCTATCTAATAAAGAACTAGTCAGCCCCCGTGAGTTATTAAAGACTAAGTTTGAAAAACCAGTTGATGATGAAAAACAAATTAACGAACAAGTTCAAGATTTAACAAAGGAGAAGAAAATAAAGCAACAGTTAAAAAACGAAGACATACAACCAGAAAACATAATTGAAACCAAACGGCACAAAAAGAAAAAGGTAATTTTTGATTTATGAGTGGGCCGATCCGCCAGATAGTAAATATTGTTGATGATTTTGATGAATGTCGCGGACTTTTTTCCGATGTTGCGGTTTTGGAGTAAAATTGCGAAAGAGCGAAATAGGGAAAAATGGGAAAACAGAAAATCACTTTTTTTTATTTTTGGCAGAGTGTTCTGAGTGGGTGTGCCGAAGTGGCCCCCTATACTACCCGTGCAAAAAACGGGGGATAATGTAAAATCTCTTAATACGACGGACTTTGTAAAAAATGGCAAACAATAGGGAAATTAAAATGGGAAGGGGGGGTTGGGCCTTAGAAAAACCCCCCCTTTCCTTGTCCTTTTTTGTCAATCAAAAGCATTTTCATAGTGTAGTTTGAGCTTTTGAGGATCTCTGGATAACGAAGTAAACGAGATCTCACAATAGATGCAATTCGTTCTTTTATCTTCCAATGTGGCATGGTTTGTGTTTGTGCCCATACGTTAATTGCTTGATGTCGTGTAGCTTTCTTCATGTCACGTTCCCATGCCTTAGGATGGTACCAAAGTTGTTCTATGTTGACTGTTTTGTCTAGGACGGCTCCTTTGGAATCAATACGGAATGCTATTGGTTGTTCTGTATATAACAGCAAATGTTTGGAATCAATACGGAATGCTATTGGTTGTTCTGTATATAACAGCAAATGTTTTGCCATAGAGGAGGAAAGTCGACAATAAGGTCCAGTCACAGCCAAACGATACCCCTCCCATACCCGGGTATCATACCCCAATGCCCCATACCCACATCTTCCCCCCCCCTCCCCCAACCACCCCTGCCATTCATCCCACCCCCCATGCCCCTCGGGGGGGAGGTGGGGTGGGGGGGTTTCATACTCCAGGGGTATGGGGGGGAATGAATGGCGGGGGTGGTTGGGGGGGGGGGGGGGGGGGGGCAAGATGGGGGTATCATACCCCAGGGTATCATACCCGGGTATGGGAGGGGTATCGTTTGGCTGTGAGTCCACGAAAGTTGTATATGTGACTGTTCGTGTTTTTCCCGTCGTAGCAGTGGTGCCGGTTCATAAATCTCTGTGTTGCGGTAAACTCGCATCATGTAATCAGAGTCAGTCTTGTCTCCTCCCTTCCCATATCTTGTGATTGTTACCTTCTCATTGTTATCGAATTGATCGAGGAGTGAGGTAAGAGAGGAAGAGTAGTGGGTGTTGACGCCGTTTCGGCCAGCCCAGACGGTCAAATTATTAATTCGATTGCGTAGACCATTGAGCATCCAGCACATTTTTGAACAGCATTGAGCAGCTTTGTTCTCGCACACACATGGTTTTGTCTTTTTCCGTTCTTTGATTGGAAGGGATCGTGAGACATTTTGTGTGTGTGTTATGTTTGCCTTGAAACTTTGTATGTAAGCTGGTCTTTTCATGCTCATTTTCGGCGTTAACCACTGAATAAAAGACTTTTCTGTTTGCACCCTGATAGATTTTGAATGCAGTTTTTCACCTTTTGTTTGGTGAGGTAGCTTTCCAAGATTGAGTATTGGAACTGAGATGAAATTCTCGTTCCAAAACTGCCGGCCATTTTTGACAACTGCTGGTTGGAATTTGAGCTTGTTTTTGAATGTTTCCATGCCCTCATTTGTCAAAATTCTTGTTTCATTCTTGACAAGAAGTTCGAAGTTTCACCTACATAGTCTAGATTTGTTGAAGGTGAATAAATATAATAAACAACCGAAATACTTGCCCCGTGATTGTTTTCCGGTTTGTCAAGATAGTCGAAAGCATGTAAGCTGTCCATATTAGGGATGGAGTTGATCATAGTCAGCTTTGCTTTAATCCATTTTGAATCCGTAACCGGAAGAGATGCCATTGCTAGAAAGTGTTGAATCATCATAGTCAACCGAAAGTAGTAGTAGCCAAAGTCTTGATTTTAATACAAAGGAAATTTGCTTTTTTCAACAGGATGTTTACCAAAGATTTCCTAGAGGAGCAAAGGCTTTGAATACATCTTGTGTCATTTGCTCTACTAGTTTCTGCGTTGGTGTTAAGGTCTTTATCGGAGGGTTTGGCGATGAGTTGGTATAATCCTCGAATTCGCCTGCACAGTGCAAATAAACGATTATAGCACCGTGTCAAGTTCATTCCCTATCTAGTTTGTTTGTTAGCTGCTGTGCGAGCTTTTGCCGCAGCTGAAGGAGAGGATGCCACCGATGTTGCGGAATCGATACATTCTTTTTGTTTTTTGTTCGAGTTTTGCGGAGTAGCACCACGTTTTCTTTTCTTCCCAGATTTGTTTGGAGTTGCAGGCACTGTATTAGTTTCTTCTGCCTCGTCTTCTTCTTTCGCCGACTCGGAGGAGGCATCAGCAGTGTCAGACTCTGCTTGCTTGGGCTGAAGTTGTTCGGAAATTGGCGCAGTCAGTGTGTCTTTGGTTGACTTTTTCTCTTCAAGCAGCAGGATACACTGGTGGAGTTCATCGACTTGTGACTAAGCGATCGCTTTTTCGATGAACTTTGTGCCCAAGACTGCAGGCTCTTCTTCCGCTTGGGTAGCCACAGGCACTTTTCTCCAATCAGGTAGAACCATGTTGAAGGCCTCCAAAAAACATTTTGTGCTCTCAAAAATCGTACGGAAGGCTTGACGAATTTGCTCACTTGCCTCTTCTGTTTTAAGCTCAAGCTTTGCCAACACTGACTCCGTGTCATGTAGGCATCACCCCCCGGATAGCCGGTAAAAAGTACCTTTTCCTGGTGACAGGTGCACCAGCTTGTTTTTCAGTATTATTTGTCCGGATTGGACCTGATGCCATTTTATTCCTGGTCTGTTGCCGTTTTCCTTTTTGGCTTCACTGAGCTAATACAACGAGACATCATTCACATTCTTGAGGACTGTGTTTGGTTGTATTACCGACTTTTTACGACCTATCGTTGGGGGCATTACAGTCCCCATCTTTTCCGAAGTTCCATAGGGATTCGGGAACTCTTGGGTAGAGATAAGCTCGTCTATGTAATCGAGCGCAAGGGGCGAGACTCCCTCAGCGACCAGACAAGCTTTTTCAGTGCAGGTGGTTTTTTTTTAATGTTTAAAAGCTCTCATTCTGATGGTGGCTTTGCAATGGTATTAATACCATCAACTCAAAAAGTAAATTTTTAAATTTCAAATTTTAAATAATTTTCGGCAGTAAGGGCAGTCATGTGGACACTGAAATGATCAACCCGCCCCCGAACTTCATCAGTATCTGGTAAAATCTTATTTACAGATTTCGTCTAGCCGGACACGTCTGAAATGCCCCGCCAATTTTACCCTGGTCTTTAGGCGCCTATTTGACTTTGCGTCACTGAGCTAATATAACGAGACATCATTCTCTTTGATGATCATCAGTGTGTTTGCGGCCGGGTTATATTAATATTACCGACTCAGTACAGTCAGAATACTATGATTACTATCGGAATTATTATTAATAATACAAATACGGATAGACTAATCAGTCGAATAGCCCTTAAAGTGATCCTGTGGGACATGCGCCTCTATCAAGTTGTATCACAATATTAGTTAGTATTACATGTACATCATGATAATACATTACATTTAGACGTCTAAGGTAACATATTCTTTAGTAAAGAATTGAAAGGAAAGTATTCATGTTTCAATGTAAAATAACTCATCCTTGAATAAATATATGCGGCGACGTCTCCTGCAATGATCTATATAGCGAGTAAGATATAAATGATATAAACAAATTATCGCTTAGGTGATATCCAACTTCTTGCAGTGAAACCCGCCACATTTTTTGGTTTCTGATTTCGAAGAAACCAATGAAGCCTGATCTGATATTTCAGGTAAGCTTACGCTGTAAGCGAAATATTACTGGCGTCAAGTTCAAATGCCTCAAGCATCCAACGTCGGTAGTAATAAGATCACTCCACCGGGAGACCATCTAGTCTTCTCTTGACAGGCCATTTGCCGTAGTAGTATTCCCAGCGATAACCTCCCGCCCTGCATGCAAGCACGACAAGACATGTAATCGTTTGTTAAAGCGAGTGAATTTTACCAGGGATAGGATGAAATAACAAGAACAAGAACAGCTGCAGAAGCAGCAACGAAAACAATAACACGAGATACCAAACAGAACAATATCAACAAGAACAAGAACAACAAACGAACAACACGGTAACAACTACAACGACAACAACAACAACAACAACAACAATAACAATAACAATAACAATAACAACAACCGCAGCATCAGTAGCAGCAGCAGCAGCAAAAACAACAACAACAACAGCAGTTGCAGTGATAGCAACAGCAGTATCAACACCGCAAGCAGCAATTATAGTGGTAGTATGAATTTAAGAAGTAGTGATATTATTATTACTATTATTATTATTATTATTATTATTATTATTATTATTATTATTATTATTATTATTATTATTATTATTATTATTATTGCGGAATAACCTCGGCTTAGTGCAGTCTTGCCCTCTGGAGCTCCATCGGTGGCCCCGATCATCAGGCGAGAGACTGACACGGGGGGGTGGAGGACCTCGAACAAGGGTATTGGAGGCTTATGTCCGTTGAGGATATGCCATTAGCTGCATCAGTACGCCTCAGATATATTATTATTATTATTATTATTATTATAATTATAATAATTATTATCATTATTATTACTATTACTCAGCCAATGGCCTCAAGGCGTTAAACTGTGACGCCAACTCATAACCCTTTGGTGGTAGATGCTGGGGAGGAGGGTCGTTGCGCGCGTAAAAGATCTTAAACTCCGCATATGCTGGTTGATAGCCCAGGACCCAGCAGACACCAGATTGTTATGGGTGGGGTTTCGAGGCAGCTCTAGCAACCGCGCTTGGTGTATGCACTTGCACATTCGGTGACGTCTTGCAAGAGGTTGCTGGGACTGCGGAATAACCTCGGCTTAGTGCAGTCTTGCCCTCAGGAGCTCCATCGGTGGCCCCGATCATCAGGCGAGAGACTGACACGGGGGGGTGGAGGACCTCGAGCAAGGGTATTGGAGGCTTATGTCCGTTGAGGATATGCCATTAGCTGCATCAGTACGCCTCAGATATAGTATATTACTATTACTATTACCATTATTACTATTTTTATTATTATTATCATCATCATCATCATTATTATTATTATTATTATTATTATTATTATTATTATTATTATTATTATTATTATTATGATTATGATTATGATTATGCTTATGATATGATTT
>WBZZ01001090.1:72500-75000 GCA_019918135.1 Paulinella micropora | reverse complement strand
CTAGTTATTATTATTACTATCATTATTATTATTATTATTATTATTATTATTATTATTATTATTATTATTATTATTATTATTATTATTATTATTGTTATTATTTAGGGAGTACATAGGCCATCGGTCCTTTCCATGGGCTGATTGGTATAAAGCTCCTAGAGTAATGTTCTATGCCGTCACTTCCTTTATTCCACCGATTGGTGTGGAGACTTTCCTTATGGAATGGAGGACTGGATGCACATGGCCTTTTGGCTCAGCAATTGGAAGGAGATACACTATTGTTATTATTATTATTATTATTATTATTATTGTTATTATTATTATTATTATTATTAATGGGCTGATTGGTATAAAGCTCCTAGAGTAATGTTCTATCCCGTCACTTCCTTTATTCCACCGATTGGTGTGGAGACTTTCCTTATGGAATGGAGGACTGGATGCACATGGCCCTTTGGCTCAGCAATTGGCAGGAGATACATTATTATTATTATTATTATTATTATTATTATTATTATTATTATTATTATTATTATTATTGTTATTATGGACACCGTGATAGCCCAGTGGTCAAGGTCTACCATCTGGGCCCTGTCGCCAGTTCTATTCCCGTCAGTGCCACCAGTATCTTCATTGAACATACCGGTCCGTCTGGAAGTGTTGGAACTGCCCGTGCGGGGGTGTCATTAGAGCCTATCGTCAATTCTTCGTACTCCCCTCACGGGTGAGATGATGGAGGCGCATGTGCAGATTTGCATCAGCCATTGACAGAGAAGCACTATTATTATTGTTATTATTATTATTATCATCTAGGGAGTACATAGGCCATCGGTCCTTTCCATGGGCTGATTGGTATAAAGCTCCTAGAGTAATGTTCTATGCCGTCACTTCCTTTATTCCACCGATTGGTGTGGAGACTTTCCTTATGGAATGGAGGACTGGATGCACATGGCCTTTTGGCTCAGCAATTGGCAGGAGATACACTATTATTATTATCATTATTATTATTATTATTCCCAGGACCCAGCAGACACCAGATTGTTATGGGTGGGGTTTCGAGGCAGCTCTAGCAACCGCGCTTGGTGTATGCACTTGCACATTCGGTGACGTCTTGCAAGAGGTTGCTGGGACTGCGGAATAACCTCGGCTTAGTGCAGTCTTGCCCTCAGGAGCTCCATCGGTGGCCCCGATCATCAGGCGAGAGACTGACACGGGGGGGTGGAGGACCTCGAACAAGGGTATTGGAGGCTTATGTCCGTTGAGGATATGCCATTAGCTGCATCAGTACGCCTCAGATATAGTATTATTATTATTATTATTATTAGTAGTAGTAGTAGTAGTGGTAGTAGAAGTAGTAGTAGTAGTAGTAGTAGTAGTAGTAGTAGTAGTAGTATCCCTGAAAGGTGTTGGAGAAGGGGGTGGGGGATTTGGGGGGAGGGGGGAAATGAAAATTGTGAAACTCCCCCCCCCCACACACACACACATACACACACACCCCATTTCGGCACCCCTATCCCTATAAATCACGGTTTGTGGGAACCAGGAGGAGTTGGAGCTCGTATTGGCAGGTTGGCTAGCCCCAGACTCGATGTTGACGCTGATATGATTTTTTTTGGAATTCACGCAAATATTTGCGTTAGGGGAGTGTCCTGAATGCCGAAGTTCCTTGTTTTTTTGATCTTTTTTTGCACCCCCCATCCCTATAAATCATGGTTTGTGGAAACCAGGAGGAGTTGGGAGCTCATATTGGCAGGGTAGGTAGCCCCAGACTCGATCTTGATGCTGGTAAAAAAAAAATTGAAATTCACGCAAATATTTGCGTTAGGGGAGTGTCCTGAATGCCAAAGTTCCTTTTTTTGGGGCCTTTTTTTTGCACCCCCCATCCCTATAAGTCATGGTTTGTGGGAACCAGGAGTTGGGAGCTCATATTGGCAGGGTAGGTAGCCCCAGATTTGATGTTGATGCTGATATAATTTTTTTGGGATTCACGCAAATATTTGCGTTAGGGGAGTGTCCTGAATGCCAAAATTCCTTGTTTGTTTTCGCACCCCTGCCCCTATAAATCATGGTTTGTGGGAACCAGGAGGAGTTCGGAGCTCATATTTGCAGCGTGGCTAGCCCCAGACTCGATCTTGATGCTGATATAATTGCTTTTGAATTCACGCAAATATTTTCGTGAGGGCAGTGTCCTGAATGCCCAAATTCCTTGTTTTTTTGGCCTTTTTTTGCACCCCCCATCCCTATAAATCATGGTTTGTGGCAACCAGGTGGAGTTGGAGCTCATATTGGCAGGGTGGCTAGCCCCAGACTCGATCTTGATGCTGGTATAGTATGCCTATTTTTGCACCCCCCATCCTTATAAATCATGATTTGTGGGAACCAGACTCGATCTTGATGCTGGTATCATTTTTTGGTTTTCACGCAAATATTTGCGTTAAGGGAGTGTCCTGAATGCCAAATTTCCTTGTTTTTTAGCAGTACTTGCCGGTGCCTCCGGCAATTG
>WBZZ01001090.1:42500-50000 GCA_019918135.1 Paulinella micropora | reverse complement strand
GTTCTCGGCCGGTTCTGATTTGTGTGGCGTGTGTAATGGCTCATTTGAAAGCTCTCATCAAGAGCTTTCTAATGAGCTAACACAGGTTGAAGATGCAAATATTGACTGAGATCGAAGCGCTTGAAGTCATCGTTCGTTGTACTTAAGAAATAGGAACTTCTCATGAAAGCTCGTTTCTATATCTATTGCTTAGCGTGACACGTACCGCAAACCTTCTCACCCTAGATAGATAAATAGATAGATGTAGATACCGCAAACCTTCTGACCCTGCACAAAACAATATGAATAAACACATGACAAAGCAAAACAAACGAAAATAACAAATATGCAACACACAATGATTGAATACAACAATAAAAAAAAGACGGGGAGTAGAAGAAGAAGAAAGAAAGAAAGAGAGAGAGAGAGAGAGAGAGAGAGAGAGAGAGACCAGCTCAAGAGGTAGGGCACAACGCTTGCATCGCCCATCTTTCCTGTATACATAATAATAATAATAATAATAATAATAGTAATAATAGTAATAATAATAATAATAATAATAATAATAATAATAATAATAGTAATAATAAAAATAATAACAATAATGATAATAATAATAATAATAAAACACACACACAAGCATATATATATATACATATATATATATATATATATGTGTGTGTGTGTGTGTGTGTGTGTTTAATTGAGAGACAGAAAGAAAGAGAGAAAGAAATAGAGAGAGAGAGAGAGAGAGAGAGAGAGAGAGAGGGAGGGAGGGAGGGAGAGAGAGAGAGAGAGAGAGAGAGAGAGACAGACAGGTTAACTGCTTTAGCAATCTTCAGAGAGAGAGAGAGAGAGAGAGAGAGAGAGAGAGAGAGAGAGAGAGAGAGAGAGAGAGAGAGAGAGAGATCTGGGAAGGTAACTGTTTTAGCAATCTTCAAAGAGAGAGAGAAAGAGAGAGAGAGAGAGAGAGAGAGAGAGAGAGCCAGATAGATGGAGAAAGAGTGAGAGAGAGAGACAGATAGATGGAGAGAGAGTGAGAGAGAGTGAGAGATATATATATATGTATATATATGTATATATATATATATAGAGAGAGAGAGAGACAGATAGATAGATAGATAGATAGATAGAGAGATAGAGAGAGAGAGAGAGAGAGAGAGAGAGAGAGAGAGAGATCTGGGAAGGTAACTGCTTTTGCAATTTTCAGAGAGAGAGAGAGAGAGAGAGAGAGAGAGAGAGAGAGAGAGAGAGAGAGACCTTGGAAGGTTAACCGCTTTAGAGGTTAACGCTTTAGCGATCTTCGGCTCAGACTTCTTTGGCTGTATGTATGTATGTATGCAGGTAGGTTTGTAGGTAGGTAGGTAGGTAGGTCTTCGGCTCGGACTTCTTTGGCTGAAGCAAAGGTCGTATGTATGTATGTATGTATATTTATGCATGTATGTATGTATGTGTGTAGATAGGAAGGTTGGTAGGTAGGTAAGTGGTAGGTAGGTAGGTAGGTAGGTGGTAGGTAGGTAGGTAGGTAGGTAGGTAGGTAGTAGGCAGGTAGGTAGGCAGGTAGGTAGGTAGGTAGGTAGGTAGGAAGGTAGGAAGGTAGCTTATGGATAAGACAGCTTGGATTTCCTTGGATTTCCTTCTTGGGCTTAGGTATGTAGGTAGGTAGGTAGGTAGGTAGGAAGGTAGGTAGGTAGGTAGGTAGGTAGATTAAAGAAGTAATTTTAGAAAGCTTCGGCTACAACTTGTTCGGCTATAGATAGATAGATAGATAGATAGATAGATAGATAGATAGATAGATAGATAGATAGGTAGATAGGTAGATGGATAGATAGATAGATAGATAGATAGATAGATAGATAGATAGATAGATAGATAGATAGATAGATAGGTAGATGGATAGATAGATAGATAGATAGATAGATAGATAGATAGATAGATAGATAGATAGATAGATAGATAGATAGATAAATAGATAGATAGATAGATAGATAGGTAGGTAGATAGATAGGTAGGTAGATAGATAGATAGATAGATAGATAGGTAGGTAGGTAGATAGATAGATAGATAGATAGATAGGTAGGTAGGTAGATAGATAGATAGATAGGTAGATAGATAGATAGATAGATAGATAGATAGATAGAAATGTTTAGTCTAGGAGCTTCGCATTGGCCATAAGCGTCCTACCAGGAGGGATCCTCGGCTCAGGCCTGCCTTCGCCTTGCTGGCTCATGATCCACTCACCAAGCACGAAGTGCAGGGTGAGTGCCTTTTATGGGCGAGCTCAAAGGAAACACCCCACGCCAAAGCTATCCATGGTGCAGTATTGAGGTAGCTGGCATGTGGTGCAGTTTGCTCTAGGAGGGTTGGTCTTCATCGCCCAACGTCCCGCCCTCTCGACCAATTTTTCTTAACATCGAAGGGAGGGACGCCCGACAGATTTCATAGATAGATAGATAGATACATAGCATAGATACATACATACCGCCTCAGGAGTGTACTCCGGGGAGGGTAAAGATAGATAGATCGATAGATAGATAGATAGATAGATAGATAGATAGGTAGATAGGTAGGTAGGTAGGTAGATAGGTAGGTAGGTAGATAGTAGATAGATAGATAGATAGATAGATAGGTAGATAGATAGATAGATAGATAGATAGATAGATAGATAGATAGATAGATAACATAGATATACAGAGTTACATACATGCATACCGCCTCAGGAGTGTACTCCGGGGAGGGTAAAGATAGATAGATAGATAGATAGATAGGTAGGTAGGTAGGTAGGTAGGTAGGTAGATAGGTAGGTAGGTAGATAGGTAGATGAGATGTCGCAAAGGAATGTAGTCCTTGCAAAGGAACGCAGTTTCACATCAAACAATAATTTGTGTACTGTGCATGTGTCCGGGATGGGAATCACGGGTAGACTGTGTTCTGGAAAAAGAAGAGGAGGAAGGACGTTGAAGAAAAAGGCAATCTAGGAATGGAGAGTGGGAGGATAAGGAAGAAGAGAAAGAAAAGGAAGCCGTTAGTCCAAGTGTTTTGAGCATCGTAAGCTTGCGCAAGCTACAATGATGACATTGTATGAGGCCTAAACCCCCGCAGGGACCTAGCCCGGGCTATGCAACACTGGACGGCTATGATGGAATGCAGTCACCAATACGGACTAGAGGAAGATTAGTCCAATTTTTGACTGCACAGGAGCGATAAATCGCAAAAGAGCAACGAGATAGATAGATAGATAGATAGATAGATAGATAGATAGATAGATAGATAGATAGATAGATAGATAGATTAGATAGATTAGATAGATTTGCATACATGCATACCGCCTCAGGAGTGTACTCCGGGGCGGGTAAGGGACTTTTTCTTGCCCCTATATATAGATCGATAGATAGGTAGGTAGGTAGGCAGGTAGGTAGGTAGGGAGGTAGGTAGGTAGGGAGGTAAGTAGGTAGGGAAGTAGATAGATAGATAGATAGATAGATAAATAGAGTGTACTCCGGGGCAGGTAAAGGACTTTTTCTTGCCCCTAGAGATAGATAGAGAGAGCGAGGGATAGATAGATAGATAGATAGATAGATAGATAGATAGATAGATAGATAGATAGATAGATAGATAGATCCTCTATATATCTACCTACCTACCTACCTACCTATCTACCTCATGCACACCGCTCTTCTTCTTCTGTTTCTTCTTCTTCTTCTTCTTCTGTTTCTTCTTCTTCCTCTTTTTCTTCTCCTCCTTCTCCTTCTCCTTCTTCCCCTCCTCCTCCTCATCATCTTCCTCTTATCACATACCACACTGCAAGCAGAATTCATCATCTGCGCCCAGCATCGCCTCACACCCCGCCGCGCACTCTCACCCTCCTTCTCCTCTGCTGCTTCTTCTTCTTCTTCTTCTTACATACCACACTGCAAGCAGAATTCATCATCTCCGCCCAGCATCGCCTCACACCCCGCCGCGCACTCTCTCCCTCCTTTTTCTCCTCTGCTTCTTCTTCTTCTTACATACCGCACTCCAAACAGAATTCATCATCTCCGCCCAGCATCGCCTCACACCCCGCCGCGCACTCCCTCTCTCCTTCTCCTCTGCTTCTTCTTCTTCTTACATACCACACTCCAAACAGAACTCATCATCTGCGCCCAGCATCGCCTCACACCCCGCCGCGCACTGTCTCCCTCCTTCTTCTCCTCTGCTTCTTCTTCTTCTTCTTCTTCTTCCATACCACACTCCAAACAGAACTCATCATGTCCGCCCAGCATCGCCTCACACCCCGCCACGCACTCTCTCCCTCCTTTTTTTCTTCTTCTTCTTCTGCTTCTTCTTCTTATCACATACTACACCCCAAACAGAATTCATCATCTCCGCCCAGCATCGCCTCACACCCCGCCGCGCACTCTCTCCCTCCTTCTCTTCTTCTTCTTCTTACTTACCACACTCCAAACAGAACTCATCATCTGCGCCCAGCATAGCCCCACATCCGGCCGGGCACTCTCTTCCACCTTTCCCTTTCGCTGGGGTGGTAAGGTGGGCCTGTCGGACAAAAAGGCAACAATAACAACAACAACAACAACAATAACAACAACAGAATAATAATAATAATAATAATGATAATAATAATAATAATAATAATAATAATAATAATAATAATAATAGCAATAAAGTAATAAGTAATAAATATAATAAATATAATAATAATAGTAATAATAATAATAATAATAATAATAATTCTAAAATAATAATAAAGGTAAGCTAAGCCAACTACGCATGCGCCAAGAGCGAAAGTAAGGTAAGCTAAGCCAGCTATGCATGCACAGCAAAAGCGAAAGCTAAGCCAGCTAAGCACGCGCACCAAGAGCGAAAACAAGGTAAGCTAAGCCAGCTAATAATAATAATAATAATAATAATAATAATAATAATAATAATAATAATAATAATAATAATAATATATAAAAAAATAAATAAATAAATAATAATAATAATAATAATAATAATAGTAATAGTGCTTCTCTGTCAATGGCTGATGCATTTCTGCACATGCGCCTCCATCGTCTCACCCGTGAGGGGAGTACGAAGAATTGACGATAAGCTCTAATGACACCCCCGCAAGGGCAGTTCCAACACTTCCAGACGGGCCGGTATGTTCAATGAAAATACTGGTCCAGACGGATCGGTATGTTCAATGAAAATACTGGTGGCACCGACGGGAATCGAACTGGCGACAGGGCCCAGATGGTAGAACTTGACCACTGGGCTATCACGGTGTCCATAAATAATAGTAATAATAATAATAGTAATAATAATAATAATATATATATATATATATATTGATCTGTCATGGCTGAGCCCGAGGGCCATGCGCCTCCATCCCTCGACCCAACAGGGACTACAGTGAGTATGTTGGGGAGGGAAGAGTGACTCTAACCATCCTGCATAGAAGGCCCCAAAAGGAAGTCCCTACTACCCGCACAGTGTCGGGTACCTTGCAGGAAATCAAGTACAAATGATTGATCTTCCCCGCGTGAGAGCTCCACGAGACTGGGTAGGTCCCGCATGGAGGTACTCACAGGGGTAGCAGACATTTCATGCGGTCTGCCAGCGCATGAGGACGTTTTGTGGTAAGTATCTGGGACGCCTCGAAACCCGTCACCACCCCTAGATCGCGGAATGTAAATACCCCTTTGATCCCACGTGGTGTATGTCTTATAAAAACAACACAACGACATGGCCTCGGAACCAACACAACAACATAGCCTCGGAACCCACATCGACATAGCCTCGGAACCCACACAACAGAGCCTCGGAACCAACACAACAACATAGCCTCGGAACCAACACAACAACATAGCCTCGGAACCAACACAACAACATAGCCTCGGAGCCAACACAACGACATAGCCTCGAAACCAGTGGGAAGAGGCCCAACCACCTCCTCTTCCCGTGGGGTGCCATACTGTGCACCCCTCCATTAATAATAATATAATAATAATAATAATAATAATAATAATAATATACTTCCTCTAAGGCATACTGATGCAGCTGATGGCACGATCCGTTTCCGGACATGAGCCTCCATGCCCTTGTTCGAGGTGCTCCATCCCCACCTAGTCAGTCTCTCGACTGATTATAGGGGCCGCCGATGGAGCTCCTGAGGGCAAGACTACACTAAGCCGAGGTTATTCCGCAGTCCCAACAACCTCTTGCAAAACGTTGCCGCATGTGCAAGTGCGTACACCAAGCATGGTTGCTAGAACTACCTCAAAACCCCACCCATAACAATTTGGTATCCACTGGGTCCACGGGCTATCAACCGGCATAGCGGAGTTTAAGATCTTCGACAGGCGCCCAACGACCCTCCTCCCCAGCATCATCCACCAAATGGTTTTGAGTTGGCATCACAGTTTAACGCCGTAAGGCCGTTGGGCTGAACAATAATAATAATAATAATAATAATAATAATAATAATAATAATAATAATAATAATAATAATAATAATAATAATAATAATCATCATAATACTAATAATAATAATATAATAATAATAATCATAATAATAGTAGTAGTAATAGTAATAGTAATAGTAATAATAATGATAATGAGAAGAAGAAGAGGAAGAAGAAGAAGAAGAAGAAGAAGAAGAAGAAGAAGAAGAAGAAGAAGAAGAAGTTTACGTTGGGAGTCGTCGGGATAGCGGGAGCAGGGCGAGAGTAAAAATAGTAATAATAATGATAATAATAATAATAATAATAATAATAATGATAATAATAATAATAATAATAATAATAATAATAATAATAATAATAATAATAATAGTAATAAGATTAAGAAGAAGATTACGTTGGAAGGGGTGGGCGCAGCGGGAGCGGGGCGAGAGGGAGCAGGTGCTGTCTTTGTTGTTGCTGCTGCTGCTGCTGTTGGCGATGTCTATATGGGGGGAGAGGGAGCAGTTGCTGTCTTTGTTGCTGCTGCTGTTGGCGATATCTATATAGTATGTTGTATGTATGGTATGGGGGGAGAGGGAGCAGGTGCTGTCTTTGTTGTTGCCGCTGCTGCTGCTGCTGCTGCTGTTGGCGATATCTATATAGTGTATTGTATGTATGGTATGGGGCGAGAGGGAGCAGTTGCTGTCTTTGTTGCTGCTGCTGCTGCTGCTGTTGGCGATATCTATATAGTATATTGTATGTATGTATGGGGGAGAGGGAGCAGTTGCTGTCTTTGATGCTGCTGCTGCTGCTGCTGTTGGCGATGTCTAGATAGTATGTTGTATGTATGGTATGGGGGGAGAGGGAGCAGTTGCTGTCTTTGTTGCTGCTGCTGCTGGCGATGTCTAGATAGTATGTTGTATGTATGGTATGGGGGGAGAGGGAGCAGTTTCTGTCTTTGTTGCTGCTGCTGCTGTTGGCGATATCTATATAGTATGTTGTATGTATGGTATGGGGAGAGAGGGAGCAGTTGCTGTCTTTGTTGCTGCTGCTGCTGCTGTTGGCGATGTCTAGATAGTATATTGTATGTATGGTAAGG
>WBZZ01001090.1:10000-12500 GCA_019918135.1 Paulinella micropora | reverse complement strand
GGTGGCAGGTCCATCCGTTGTCCTCGATTTGAGATTTGAGCTCGTTGTATCGGTTGGTCTTGTAGGCTCGTGCGTCAAGGATGTTTTCCTCGACCGGGCACGTGAGCTCGATCAGTATACATATCTTGGTAGACAATGACCAGACAACAATATCGGGGCGGAGGTCAGTGACACAGATGTGGACAGGAAAGGCTTGCTCAGAACCGGTGTACTGGGTTTGGAGCTGCCAATCGTTTGCGGTGTCAAGCAGGCATGGACGATGAAATGACTGCCCTTTAGACTTCTGCTCGCCCTCTTTCACAAACATAGACTTTGATTCATTTTCGTCTATACGGGAGCGTTTGTTATGGCTCTCCATGTGTTTTTGAAGGGGAGCTTCAATAGTGCAGAGCACAGAGTCGTGACGCCAGGTATAACGGCCTTGTTTGAGGGCAACATGGCAACCGGAGAGGATGTGACATAAATGTGCTTGACCAGAACAGAGAGCACACTTGTTGTTGGGAATGATTCCCCACAGACGTCTAAGGTCGGGGGTAATAACCGAGTTTGTGCTTGCATTGATGACCCAAGAGATTAAGCGGGGATTACGGGTTCCGATGAGGCGAGCCCAGGAGAGGTCAAAGGGGCATGCGTCTTCAAAACGAAGAAAGCACCCTTGCATGGCTTTGTCCATGTCATGCACTGTGGTTGCCTCAAGTAATGTCTCAGCAGCTAATTCTAAAATCCTGTCTTTGCGGTCTGTGATGGAATGTTCTTTTGGGTAGCGACCATGGCCAAGTCCGAGATGATCGGATTGGCCTCGATGTTTGAATTCAAAATCAAGTTGTGCCTCAAGCTTTTCGAGCACAGGCTCTGGTTTCCAGATAGTTCGAAACGTTTCGTGTTTCGTCAGGTTCATCGCATAGATGGACGAGAGGTGTTTATCTGGGCAGTGCTTCAGCATGTGAGCACGGTTGATTTGAAGTCGCTGGTAAAAAGACACGATGGACTGGAGCTGTAGACCGAATTTCGAGCGTGGGCGGTAAAGGCAGGAGACCAGAGCTCTTTTGTAGATATTGACCCATTTTTTGAGGAAGCGGGTCGCAATTTTCTCAAGGGTTTTGGCGAAAGATAAGCAGAGGTCATAAATGAGAAATGGCCAGGCAAGTGACTGGACAGCATAGTGCTGGTAGAGCCAAAGTTTCATAAAGCCATTGATCGAGCAGCTATCGATGGCTTGCATAGAAAGAATGAACTTCTTTTGAATTTCTGCTCGTTGTTCGTTTTCGCTGAGGTCATGGTAGACAATCCATCCGAGGTCTTTGAAAGGCTTGTCAGCGATGAAGTTAATTGGTTTGCCAGTAATAGTCAGGGCGGGGTCGAAAGGTGGGAACGAAATCGGCATTAATCGTTTGAGACCCTTATGGTCGTCGGCTTTAGTCCAATATTTGAAAGCAAGGCTTTTGCATTTGGGCGGTTTCGCGGCCATTGTTCTGGTCCATGTCAGAAATTTGTCTATCATGTTGATGGACGATTGACAGTGTTTCGTGGATCGGCTGTGTAGTTTGAGATCGTCAGCATAGGCAGCTTCGTGCACGATTACTTCATCCGTTGAGGTCTTATGTTTGAAATGGTAACCGTTGTTTTTGGTCAACGATGATAGGAGGTCAAGCAGTAGATTGAAAACTATATTGAAAAGGAGAGGAGAGATGCAGCATCCTTGAAAGACGCCCACAGCAAAAACGAAGGGTTCTGATGACCATTCTTTCCCTTCGATTGTGGCTACTAAGAGTTCGTAATATAAGAAGATTATGCGTGCAAACATAGGGGGCACGTGGTACCACCAGAGAGCGAACTGGATCAAGTTGTGATTTACGCTTCCAAAAGCGTTTTGTAGGTCAATCCATGCTATGACCAGTTGGCGATAGTGATCTTTTGCATTTCTGATGGTAGCCTTTGTGGTAGCAATGTGTTCGGGGCATCCTGCAACGTTACGGAGGAAACCCTTTTGTTTTGCTCTGTCAAAGTATTTGTTATCCAGCAGAAAACTCTCTGGGCGTTTTGACCACAAAGAGAAAAATACCTTACCCGAGCAGTTTGTCAGAGCAATCGGACGATAGTTTGAGGCCTGAAGTGGATCGCCGTCCTTATGAAGGAGGGAGATAGCAGCGTGGGCCCAGCTGTTAGCTACATCAGTTGTCCAACACTTGACAATGAGATAGATAGATAGATAGATAGATAGATAGATAGATAGATAGATAGATAGATAGATAGATAGATAGATAGATAGATAGATAGATAGATAGATAGATAGATAGATAGATAGATAGATAGATAGATAGATAGATAGATAGATAGATAGATGAGATATCGACTAATGTCAGAAAAAAGGAGCTTCTGATTTCGTCAACCAAGGAAGTCTGTGGGTAAAGTATTAACCCGATGCCCAGCTAAGCCGTGATGTTTGCACGGAAGGGACTGATACAGGCGATACCAAATCTCCCTAGTACCAGGCGGGGCC
>WBZZ01001089.1:62500-127500 GCA_019918135.1 Paulinella micropora | reverse complement strand
ATGTCTTTGTATATAATTGTTCTAGAACAGATTTCCCTGAAGCAAACCACACCACCCCTGTGTCCACAAGTTTAAAAAATCGACAATGTCTCACAGTGGGAGCCATTTCAGTTCGGGCACAGCTTGGTCATTCGAGTGGAGATTGCATTCCGATAGGAATAGGTAGTTGGTCGCTAGGATGGCCGGGGTGTATTGGGCTGGATCAAAGACGTGCCCAGACTGCAACATACAATTCCACCACCAGTGCACGCAACGGTCAAAGATCTGCTGGCCAGACTTCTCTGGCTCTAGCAGATTTAGTACATATCGATACACGCATTCCAACAAGGAGCGCGGAAGGCAGCCGATGCTAGAGGCTAGAAGACTCAGCGCGTTGGACAGCTGGATCGTGGCCTCAACCTTCTTCGCGTCCGTTTTATCGTGCATGTAATTGAGCAGTAAGCAATAAAACGGATTTAGGTCAATTAACATGAAGTTTAGTTCCGAAGTGCACACCAGATTCGCAGGCTTCATGTCAGCGTGCAGAATTCTATAGTATGCGAGCCAAGACAGCGCACTGCGCAAAAATGACAGGAAATTCAGTCGAAGCTTTTTGCTAGCCTCTCCTTCATACAGCTTTCGAAAAGCAGTCGATTTCAGATCCATGGACCCTCCACCCGTGGGCCCCTTGATGAATTGCATGATGATAAACCTATGGTCGCCCTGGCCCCAGGGCTCCAACGACAAGCAGCCATAGACAGCAGGGGCCAGCCCCTGCTGTGCTAAGCAATGCTGCAGCTGCATGCAGTCTACCACCTTGGACTCGTATGACTCGGTCACACCCCGACTTGCATGTCTTTTTTTAGGAACGTATTTGAATACCAGCTCTTGCTTAAAAACCTTTACATCACCGAACAAATCCATTTCTGGCAATTCCTCGAACTCTTCGAAGCTTTGTTTTGCTTCAAGCACCCAGTACAGAACCCCGGCGGAAATGCCTGCACAAATGAGCGTTCTATAGCGTCTGTCATGTCTTCAGTCTTTACCGCCGCCGCCAGGCTGTCCAGCCCCCCCTCGCGTATGGCTGTGCACAGGTTTGGGCTAAAGGGCTGCCAACGCAGGACACGGCGACGAAAGCTACCGATACTGCTTGGCTCCTTTTCTCTGCCGCACTCGTCACAATACGCTGTATCGAGCTTCAGTCGAAGACCCTGAAAGATTGCCTGGCGCACTGCGGCAGGCAAATGATGCTTAGGTGCAGGCTATGATTTTGTGTTCATTTAGGTGTGTCGTTTTTTTTTACATTCTAGACCAGACCCGGAAAGGACTCTCTTTTATTTTATCCTTAAAGTCTCAGGAAAAAAGGAGGGAGAGCTGCTTCATCTACTATTTTGCCAACCCCCCCCCCCTTCCTTACTCTCTATCTCCTTCTTTTCGTCTCCTATCCCTTTCGCTCCCCCTTTTCAAAAAAATTTAGATAAAGCAATGATTGTTTAATTTAAAAAAAGATGGGAGGGTGGACACCGCAGCCAGCCTTTCCTTCCTTATTTCATCTCCCCCCCCCCCCTAACCACACGCTCCGTCTCTCTCTCTCTCACTCTCTCCTCTATTCTTCATTCAAATCATCCTCCTCTTCTGTATCCCCACCATCGCCGCAGAGGCAGGACTCCAGGAGCGGGCCGTTAGCAAAGTCGTAAATGAGACGAATCTCGCCGCAGTGCTTTCGTGAACAGTATTGAAAACAGCCGAAATCTGCTTCAGCCCTTAAAATTCGAAACATTCTCTTGGATTCATTGGCAATGATATCACACCCTGAAAATGCAGTCACGATGTCTAAGCTCAGCTGCTTCAGCTGTTCGAGGCTCTGTGCTTCCTGGATTTCTTTCGACAGCTCCTCGAACTTGGCTTCGCCTGTAATTTGTGCTTTGTAGGCCAAGCGGTGCTTTTCGCGGAGGACCACCTTTTCGGTTTTGGCCTGCGCTTCTAGCGCGTGCGTCTGGCATCTCGTATGCCACGCGGGGCTGCTGGGGGGCGCCCTTGTTGTCGCATCGTCCGACTCCTCCTCCTCGTCCGACTCCTCCTCCTCGCCGGCACCGTCGCTGGACCAGCTGCTGAGGAAGCCCAAGGACTGTAGTTTCTCACCGCCGTGACGAAAGTTGCTCGTGACCCTTTCATCGAAGGTAACGAAAGCACATTCCAGCAGTTCGTCGCAGCCCTGAATTATTTGGTCAAGCCAGGCCAGTCAAGCTACTACCGGTACACTTGAAGATTCCTGTCAGATGAAGAGATCATCCAGTGTTCAAAACACAAACATCGACGTTACCGATCAGTTCCTAAACTCGAAAATGTACCTCATAGACTTTGAAACCAAGATGTTTCGTTTTTTGCAATATTTTAATATAGGAACATGCGGGCCATGCCATTTGAAACCTGTTCTTTTCCTTAGCTTTCAAAAGACTGTTAGCGCTTGTAGTCCAGTTTTACTCATGGCTTGACACTGTGCAATGCAGCCAGTGCGGCAAAGAGAAGCAGAGCAACATGGATTGCCGCAGTGTCTTGCGCTGGCAGCTCTTTGACCCGAACCTACAAGCCTCCACCACTAAGGGCAAGCTTAGCAGCCTGGCTGCTGCGGTGAAGACGGAGGACATGACGGACGCCATAGAACGCTCGTTCGTGCAGGCATTTCCACAGTGTGTCCCGCGCTGGGTGCTGGAAGCAGAAAAATTCGAAAACAAATCAAAACCACTAGGCACTAAAGGTAACATAAGGGTTTTCAAACAAGAGCTGCTCTTCAAACGTGTCAGTAACAGGAGAGCTGCCTGGCCCGGTGAAACTGCCTCGTATGAGTTGAAGGTGGTAGACCATGCAGTTACAGCATTGGTTAGCGCAGCAAGGGCTGGCCCCCACAGTCTACTGCTGCCTGACGGTGGGATCCCAGAGTTCAACCAAAAATAACTGGATCATCATGAAGTTCATCAAGGGGCCCTCCTCAGCTGGAGAGTCCATGGACTTGGAATTAGGTTCTTTTCGAGAGTTTTACAACAAGGCCGATCAAAACCTTTTGCGACTAAACTTCTGGTCGTTCTTGCACCGTACACTGCACAAATAAGGGGATTTTCACTTGTGAGTGGGGTCCGGTGGCACCGCCTACCAGAAAATTTTTATGGCAGATTCCGGTAGATTTCGACCTGGCGCGTCGAACGCCACTTGTCCCAGCCAAAACAGACCACGGGCTGCTGCAGGAGAAGGCCGCAAAGTTCGGTCGCCAAAAAAATCCAGAATCATATCACCAGAAAAATCAGGTATTTTTCACATAACCATGCCACCCGGTGCCACCCTGCGTGATACGGCCGAAAAATGCATCACCCAGTGGTATTTCTGCACTGCCGCAATCATCCTAACTATTGCCTTTTTCACCGGTGGCACCGGTGACCGCAAAAATATAGTTACACCGCAAAACACACGTATTTAGGCTGACCTTGAATTCCCAACACAAAATGTGGCTATGAGACGTGAAGTCGGGAAGTTTATCCACAACTTTTCAGGAAGTGGCAAAAAAACCCCCTCCCCACCAGGCGGCAGGGGCCAGACCCGTGGCAGATGTCTCAAACTATGGCCTGAAAAGAGTGGTGAATGATGCCACCGGTGTGATATGGCCGAAAGGGGCAGCACCCAGTAACATTTCTGCATTTTGCCGAAATTGCCGCGACTACTGCCTTTTCGCCCTATCACACGGTGCCACCTGGTGCAACCAACGACCACAAAAATGCAGTTACACCGCAAAACATGTATAATTTGGCTGATCGTGAATATTCACGTCTAATGCCAATATGACAGTACCAAACACTAACCCGACCGGTCCTGATTGGGACAAAAAGGAAATACATATGATCAGGCCTATCGTAGATTTTGTATTATTTTTTAAAAATGTCCAACTATCGCCACATTCCAGAAGGGAAGATTGTATATTACCTACGGTATCGGTATTGGGAACACAGCATTATCCTCGGTGTCTTGCACAGGTACCGGTTTGTGCATGTATGCATAGATTCACGGCGTATGATTCCGCAAATTGCCGCGTGCATCGCCCACGCTGAATTGTGCCTCAACAAGCTTCCAGTTATTAATTATGGCATGGATGAGTGCATAGACCGCATTAATATTACATATGTGTAATATCTTATGTGTGAAATTGATGTTTTTTTTTGTTTTTTTGTTTTTTGTAACGAGTTTGGGTTATTCAGGATATCCTCGAAGCATCAGGAGCAAGTGTTAGAATACTCTTGCAAACTCAAACAAGGCAAGAGGCTGACCACCATGCAGAAAAACTTTGTACTCTATGTGACCTGGCACAAAGAGTACCCAAGTCACAAGGTATACGTGCATGTATGTATATGTATATGCATGAGGTCCTCGGCAGGGTTGAACTTGACCGCCAGCTGCTTGCCGCCGTTCGCGCCCGTGCCCTTGATTAGTTGAACAGACATTTGACTTTTCTGTGCGGGTCTCACTGGCAGCGGCTGCTTCCCCCACTCGCCTGATTTAAAGTGGCTCAATTCAAATCAGGAGGACCCAAAAAAGGAAATGGGTTGCAAAGGGGCTGGTCCTCTTTTTACCTCTGCGCCCTCATTTTCCCAAACTCCGTCAATGTACCTAGTCTTTCTCTGGCGCACCAAGAGCGGCGGGCCTTCGTTCCGCCGGGCGATCGAGTGTCTGGCACCGGTCCTGCTCGAGGCAAGAATCGATGCCTCGCCGTCCGGCCTTGAGCTCGTCGGCGTCGCCGACGGCGTGAGCGCCGAGCTGTCTGTGCCCTTTTCTGCCGAAGGGACCGAAGGCGACTATGTCCAGTTTGGCTCTGGCAAGGTGCGCGCTGTGTTTTGCATCGACCTCAAAGAAGTCGCAAACTGACTCACGCAATACAGACCCGAGATGACCCTGGAGCTCTCGCTGGACAACGACAACCAGTTGAACCTCAAGATGTTCAACGAAAGTCGCAGCTTTGAACACAGCAGTGCCCTGTCCAACCTGCGCGTGTCGGCGGACATGGTCGCGATGGACGGTAACGCCATCGCGACCAGCTAGCCGACGTGAGCTCGACCGCGCTGTGTGCGGTGGCCAGGCACCACCACAAGACCAACTCACACGCGCGCTTCTACGACGCCGGCGACCGGCTGGTTACCGAGTCCTGTCTGCTCGACGTCTCGGAACAGCGCAAGAGCAGCACTTATCTGTCTGGGGTCGTTTCGCACACCGAAGTCGAGCGGCCCAAGATGCGCGCCGACCCGAATGGTCAGGCAGGAGACGGGCTCTTCTATTCGCTGGACATGGTCAAGAAACTCTTAAAGGCTGCGTCGTTCCAGGAACGCAAGAAGGGGCGTGTGATGCTCGGGCTCAACAAGGACGGGCCGCTCGTGCTGGTGTTTAGCCGCGGCGCGAGCTACCTAAAATTTGCCATCGTCTCGTCGAGCGCCGCTGCCGAAGAAGAAGAGCAACCCACGGTCGAGCCGCCCGAGCCGCTCGAGCGGCAGGAGAGCGGGTGCGTGCCAAACAGGCTTCGTCCACGCGCGTCAAGAAGCAGAAATTAGACGCAGTCCCGGAAGCCGTGAAAGGCGCTTGACGACGTAGGCTTTGCTTTGGTTAGGCCCAATAAAGTGTTTCTGTGTTGGCTGTCTCTTGGCTAGAGGTAGCGCCCAGTCCCGGACCCCTCCTACCTGCCTGAATTCCGAAATAGTCATGCTGCCCCCGTACTCGAGCAACTCCCACCTAGGCGGTGCCGGCCTTATCAGTTGCTGCCTGAGATTCAGTCGCAGAAAGGAGTGTAGCAAGTCTCCGGCCTGTGAGCGCAGAGTTTCCGGCACGCCGTAGCTGACAAAGGCCCACGCACAGGCCGGCGTACAAAAGAGCCCGAAGACGTACAGGTAGCCCTTGACGGGTGCGTACGCCACGGGCAACTCGAACCATCTCCCGTCCTCGCGCGCACTCGAGTGGCCGCAGTGCAAGCAGAGCCTCTTGCGGTGTATCTCAGTGCCTTCCGTTTTTCTTGCATTTGTCACAGAGAGGACGGAGGGAAGCCAGGAAACGAATTGCACTGCCCTGATTTAAATCAGGCCGCTGTTGAAGATTCATTTCCCCCCCTCGGCGGGCACACAAGTGCAGTGGATGTGCGACCACGAATTCGTTTTCAACCAAGAAACGAGCGGGACCTTTTGCGAGAGATGTGGTCTGGTGGGCAGAGAGCACTCATTGTACGGGGCGGGCCAGTTCCTAGTGAATGGCCGGATGCGAGGGGACAAGGGCGAAATGACGGAGCAGCCGAGGCGCCCGCAAGGTTATACCCGTCTTTCGAGGTTTCGCGAGATTACGAGGCAGGTACTTGGGTTGAGAGGGATTCATCAGAAGCCGCTAGTCAGCCAGGCCTTGCTACAGCTGGCGAGAGACCTCTGCCACAAGTGGAGGGTGAATGGCACGGAGATTACCCCGTTGAAGTTGATCTATCTGTTCAAAAAGAGTCGTCTCGGCCCACTTTCTCTGGACCGAGCCGGCTGTCTTGCGTAACTGCTCGGCGGCTCGAAGGACAGGCTGACGCGCGGGGCCGAGCCCACTCGCGAAGTGCTCCAAGGCCTCGAGAGGTTATTCCACCGGGTGGACGGGGCGTGGCCGACAATGAGGGCGCTGCTCAAGGTTCGTTATGGCTGGTCTCGCGTCTGTTTTATCAATTATTCTTCACTCCTCAGAGCGCTGCTAGAACTCATGCAACAGCCCGCGCTCGCCGCGCGCGTGCCGCCGCTCTTGCAGAGCGAAAGCAGGCACAGGCAGACGGCGATCTGGGCAGCCATCTGCCAGACACTGAACTTTCCCTTTTTACCAATCACCGGCAACCTGCTGACCACGCCCGACGGCAACGCCAGGCCGAGAGAGAGCCATCTTCTCGGCTCCAAGCCGCTCCGCAAAAAACGGAAGAATGCGCGTCGCGCGACTGCTGTGCATGGTGGATTTAAATCCTCTCTGTTTTAATCACTGAGTAAAAAAAAAGAGGGTAGCCATATTAACAGAAAACACGATGGACAAGCTGCACGCCACGGAGCGGAAAGAGATCGCGAAGCCGAACGTCAAAGTGGCGCCGGGCCACGGCGAGCTCGCCGCGTGGGGCAAGAAGGCGGGAGTGCCCTTCAAGTTGCCCCGAGGACTGCCGTCCGTCAAGTTTACCGCCGTGGTCTGGCGCAAGTACCGGTCGTCGTTTGTGGCGGGCCTCGACAAGCTCGTGAAGCTCTCGGCAAAGCAGTACCAGGCGCTGCTGGGCAGGGTCCGCCTGTCCGCGCTCGGCGTGGACGCGTTGCGTTTCGAGCGCTCGGCCGAGCTGGAGGGAATTATCAAGTTTTGGACGGAGCACTGGGGCGACTACTTTATCTTTCCCAAGAACAGCAAGATGCGGGTGGGCGATTTCCTCCGAAAGACCCACATGGGCTTGCAGGGCTCTGGGTCCTTTTTCACGTCGAACGAAGGAGGGCGCGCGGCCTTTCGGGTGAGCGACGACCTCCGCCGGTTGCCCACCGGCGACGACTGGGAGGGTGGCGAGCTGACGTTCAGGCAGGCCCTCTACGGCCCGCACGAGAACTCGGTCGAAGGCTGCGACGGCAACACGAAACCGCTCCGCGACTGCCTGCTCGCGCACTGTCGGATGTTCTTGCGCTACCCCGACGACGTCCTTAGCTACGCGAAAGTGCTCAATGACCTGGTGGACGCGGTAGCTCCCGGCGCCAAGACTAGGCACCAGAGCTACACTGAATTCCGGCAGTGGCTGCTCGGTGGCGAGGACGCCAAGGGCAACCTGCAGACCACCTTTGGGGAAGAGGTCGCGCGCTTCGTGCTGCAGAACGGGTTGTTCAGCGACCCGAACATGAGCGCCGGCACGGCGAAAAGAACGAAAGAAAACCGGACCGAAAAGATGGAGCACCAGCACGCCATCCACGAGGAGACCTGGCTGGCTTGGCTCGACTCGCTGTACCAGGCCCTGCTAGCGGAGAGCGTGGGCGTGCACCAGGCCCCCGACTCACCCTTTCTGCCCGTGCCGGACAGGCCCGTGTGGGGGCTGGAGGCTGTTTTCTTGATGGCCGCACTGGGCATGCGAGGGGTCGAAGTAGTCAAGTTCTCTGGCTTGGAAGCGCTGGACGAAAAGCAGCAACAGGAAAGGGTCTTCTCCAGCATCGCGCTCAGCCGCCACGTCTCGCAGATCGGCCAAGCGAAGAAGGGCCGGCTGACCTACGACCCGCCGGAAGACGACAGCGACGAATGGGTGCTGACGGCCGTGCCCAAGCCCATCGGCATGCTGACCGCCGACACCAACGGCATCCTGCAGATCTTTAGGCACATGCGCGCGCTCATAGACAGACACCTCGAGTAACGCGCACTCAACTCGGGCGGCCAGAAACTCAGGCCGGCCGACCGCCCGCCGTCCGACTACACTTCGACCGCCGACCTGTTGCCGCCGCAGTAGCAACAGCCACCGCAACAACCGCCCAAGAAGAAGAAGCAAAAGACTGCCGCCGTTTCCGCCTGGGCGAAGCGCGTCCTGGACCGGACCGCCGGCACAAGCGCCGTGGCCGCGCTAGGCAACGCCGAGGCTATGACAGTGCTGAACGGGGCAGGGTTGGAACGATGCTTTGACTACCTCATGAAGCACTACTCTAACTCTACTGGCAAAAAAGACAAGCCCTTGGGCAACAAACACCTGCTCCGCGCGCTGTATGGAGAAGTGACCTACGCACTGTACGGCGAAGGCTCCTTGGTCAGCAGGCCGCTGTTCTGTCTCGAGTGCTCGCGCACGCTAATCAGGACCTGAACTCGCAGCTCTTTTACCAGCAGGTGTTTCTTGTGCGGCGCGAGACCTCGCTGCTCGACACCGTGACCGACGTCAACGTCAAGAAACTGATCCAGGACCTGATGCTGCAGTCGAGCAGGCTGGCGGCCCAGTACCGGGAGGCGCTGGGCGCCCTGCCGCGGCCCGCGCCGCCGCCACCGCCGGCACCGGCCGCGGCCGAGCACGAGACCAAGCACGAGGCCCTGAAAAGGAGAGCTGTCGCCTTTTTTAACCTGCACAAGGCGGAGAACCTGGCCAGGCTGAGGGACCCAGCGTTCTGGCGCGGGCCGCACCAGCACACTTTCCCGGCCTGCCCGGCCACCCGGTTCGTCGGCCTGGTCAGCGACCTGCTGGACAGGTCGGTGCCGCCGGAACAATTGAGCACAATGTTTGCTGAGCTGATTTAAATCGAGTGGTCCCGGCCGGGTAAATAGATTTTCTAGAAAGCCGTTTCTCCGCGTGCCGTCGGTTACTTTTTTACCTAGCTTTACCAGCTCAGAACTTGCCTCCGAGACAAGGCAAGAAGTCAAAACTATGACGACCATCAGAACCACGCCCTTTGGAGAAATTTCGCTGGTGGATGCCGTGCACCAGATATACCCTACGTGGGACCGCAACCGCTGCGCGGCCCGTGTAAAAAGGCACTTGCAGCTTCATCCCTACAAGCTCGAGAGCGTACAACGACATGTCTTCAAGAACCGCGGAGGCCGCAAGGATGGGACGTGGGTCGCGCGACCGCAGGTAGCGGCAGAGATCATCGGGTCGCTGGTGCACGATTTTGGCCGCAAAACACGGTCAGCCCCTGGGGCAGTCCTCCGGCCGCGAGATCAGCCCCTTGTAGAAGTCATCCCCGCTCTCACGCGCAATGGCCAAAGCGTCGTTGATGCTGCGACAATTTTGGCTGAGGTGGGACCAGACACAACAGAAACCCTCCTCCCGGCTGCGAACGAGGCACAGACTACAATTCCGGTCGTACCCGAAATTGAGACATGGGGACCGCTGTTGTCGCCCCTGCCCGAATACCAGTTCTGCGGGAGCGAAGAAGAGCCACTTGCAGATCAGGGACAGCATGATGAAGGTTGAGTCGATTTGTCGGAAGGTTACGTACACAAGCTTTTTAAAATTAGTTGTGTGTTGTATAATAAAGGCCTGCATTGAAACGAGGCAGAAAGAGCAGGCCGGTCTCGAACGTCCCGGTCCGCCACAAGAAGCGTTCCCATTTGTTTCGCTGGACTACCTCCCACCAGTTCATGGCAGTGCTTGGCGCAAAAGTGCTCGGCACACAGGTTCTGTGAGTAAATCTGTGACAGGCACTCGAAGCAGATCTTGTCTGCTTTCTTTTCCACTCGGGCCATCAGCATGTTAATGTTCTTGATCTTGAAGGGAAAAGGCATGTTGAGCAGGTGGCGCAGGCCCTCGAACTCTGTGCGCGCTTCAGCCGCTGCCTTGCGCCACTTCCGTGGTCTGGGGCGGACGAAGCAGTTCGTGTAGCGCCGAAGGTAGGCCACCGAGCGCGCCTGTTCGCCCGGGCCGAGCCAGGCCAGGATTTCTGTCAACAGGTCACTCGGTAACCGGTCTAGCATCTCTCTTTTACTAAAAAGAGGGGGGTCATAAGATTAAATCGAGAGGCGGCGCCGCAGGTGGTCCGGCGGGGCCGGCCGGCCCGGCCTTCTCACTAGCGGGGTCACGAAAGCGCCCGAAGGGCCTGGGACGGGCGGTGGCGGCCTCGGCGGCAGGCCGAGAGCCGGCCGCTGGTCGACGCGCCTCACCATGCTGGGCGTGCGGTACGGGTACATGCGGTGAGTCGGGTCGTTGGCGTAGACGTAACCGTACCTCGGCGGCCGCGGCGGCGGCACCTGTTGCTCGCGCCAGCGCGCCTCGGCGGCGGCCTCCGCGTCCCGGCCAAACGCCACCATCTCCCGCAGCTGTTGCTTGTCCTTCTGGGCCAGGCTCTTGCCCTTGCGCAGGCGGCTCTTGGCCGCGTCGGCGAAGTGCATCATTTTCTGCAGGGCCGCGTGGTCTCCGCGCGACAGGTTCAGGTTCTTGGGCACCCAGCTCGGCGCGCGCCACGCGAGCTGCGCCAAGCGCAGCTCCTTGGTGAGCTCGTCCTTGCTCGGCTCCTTGGGCTTGTCGGGGCCCTTGAGCATGACCTCCCCGTCGGGTAGCTCGGCTGGGGCGAGCCACGCCATGTAATTGTGCTCGAGCTTGTCCACTCGTTCGCTGTAGACCACGCACGCGTGCTTGGTGGCCACGAGCTCGGGGTCCGTGGCCTGGGCCAGGTGCCGAAAAAAGGACTTCTTGTCCATCATCTGCCCGTAGTTCTCCCATAACGCAGAAAGCGTCTTGTGGTTCTTGCTCAGGAACATGATCGTATAAGACGTCTGTTCGCGCATGATCGGGAACACGCTCTGACGGCCAGTCAGGTACTGGACTACCTACATAAATCACCGAAAGTTCTGGCGGTCGGCCAGGTAATGTGCTGCTTACCACGAAGATCGAAATGTTGTAGTGCCTGCACAGAAATCACCGAAAGAGTTAATACGACGCAATGTGTTGCAGTAAAATCACCTCTAAGTTCCAATAAAGTTGCTCATCCAGCCGTCTAAGAAAACAAAACAGAAAAGAAATGACATGGCGTCACGCCCTATACGCGTACCTTGCGTATTAAGTATTCCGCCGACGAGGTCATCGAACACCAAAAAGCTCGGTTCGAGGTAGCCCTGCTGTTGATAGCGTTTTTTCAAGTTGTCCACGTACTGCACCAGCACGTCCTTGTTGAAGCCTTCGTACACGCGCACGTGCTCCTCCGAAGCCCAGTGGAACCGATAGGAGTGTTTAAACTAATCACGAGCAACCATGCGTATTTCCTTTTATGCATTATTATTGTACCTTGGTGCGAACTATCACGAGCCCGAACTGGAACGATCCTTTCTTGCGGAGGCACATCGAATATAATAACCAGCGAAGAAAGTGAGTCTTTCCGCGTTCGCTCTTGCCCACCAGCACAAACAGCTGGCCGGCCGTCGGGTCCTTGGGGTAGAAGTACTCCACGTTGCGCGAGAGCTGCTCCGGGTCCTCCGCCAGCGGTTCTTCTTCCTTCTCGTCCTTCCTTTTCTTCTTCTTGGACTTCTTCTCCTTTTGTTTCTGGATGCACTCGTCGATCTTTTCCTCGATCGGCTCTTCTTCCTCCGCGTCGTTTGGCGCCGGCAGGGCGCCCAGCGGGCCGGCATTGTCGTCCGTGGCATTTTTTCATATGTAGTTGAGCGGCAATTAACGGCGCTAGTTTTGTAAAAAAGGGATGCCTCCTCCCCCTTTCTACACCACGGCGTCATGGATGCGCCGGGAGGACAAGGAAAGCCTGTCGCGCAAGCTGACCAAAACCAGCAAGCCGTCATGGATCGACAGCCGGCCCGTGGTCCGCGGCAAACAACCAGGGCCCACGGGCTACGCGGGCCAGAGCGACAAAGAAAGGGCTCAGAAGACCCGCGACATCATGAAGTGGGTAAACCCCGAATTGCACCAGGCGCTGGGCATCCTGCGGCCGCCCTCCCCGCCATCGCGCCCCGCCTCGCCGCCACCACCGCGCTCGCGTTCCGCCTCGGTGTCGCCACCGCCCTCGCGCTCACATTCGCTCTTGCCGCCGCCCTCGCGCTGGCCTTTGCCCTCGCCGCCACGCTCGCGCTCGCGTTCCGCTTCGACGCCGCCATCGCGCTCGCGTTCCGCTTCGCCGCCACACTCTCGCCGCGCCTCGCAGTCGGGCAACGAGGACGAAGGCGGCGACGGCGGTGGTGAGATCAACTGGAACGAAGGCGGTGAAGGTGAGAACGACGCCTCTCCTCCCGCGCGCGCCGACAGCCCGAAGCCAGGCTAGCAACCACTCGACGGGCGGCCCGCGTCGCCCCGCGCCCGACCAGTCGAAGCTTATAGAAGATCTGCGATTGCAGATCAGCCAGCTGGAGAAGATGGTCGACCGCAGTGACGCAACAGTACGCATACAGGATGCAACGATCGGCCTCTTGGAAGACGATATCGATTCCGCCAAAGCGGCGGTCGCTGTTATACAAGAGGAGGCAGATAACGCCAGAAAACTCGCGGACGCCATGAATGCTCAGTACAAGCAAAAATTGACTGCAGCAGAGGACGAGGTCGAGAGGCTGAAAAAGCTCTTGACGGGCGCTGGCATGGACGCCGAGAAACGCCAGAGAGCAGAAGCGCGCATCGCAGCCCTCCAGCAGGAGAAAGACGGCTGGCAAGCGCGAATACAAGAGGCAGAGGAACGCGCCAAAACACTGGGCAAACAAGTCGAAGAAGACAAGGAGTTCGCCGAGAAGCAACAAGCCGCCTTGGCCGAACAGAAGCGACTGAAGGAAGAGCTAGAGAAGAACCAAACCAGTCTGTGCGAGGCGGCAGCCTACGCCGCGCGCCTAGAGAAGATGGCCAAGGAGAGCAAAAATGCCGCAGTGACAGTCACAGGTGTGTACAGCAATTGTCAACAATACATCAATAGCCTCACCGCCGCCGCAAGGGGTCGTATCGACGAAGCAAACAGGAAGATTGCCCAGCTACAGCAAGCGGGCCAGGGCCTCCAGAACGACTACAATATACTCCAGCAGAAAATGGTTATACTGCAGACAGAAAGGGACCACGCACTCGAAGTGGCACACGCAGAAAAGCTGGCCCACGATGGGCTGGAGAAAGAAGCAGACACCGCGATGAAAGAAGCAGCACGGAAAGCGGCGGAGGCCGACAGGGCCGCGCGAGAGACCGAAGCGGCTAAACAACAGGCAGCCCAGGCCAAGGGCGCCAACGACGAGCTGCGGCAGAAGGTGGCAGACGCAGAAGAGGCCGAACGGCAGGCTCAGCAGGAAAACCAAGAGGCGGAGCAAAGGGCGTCCAGCGCACAGCAGGCGGCCGCGGGGCTGGCGGCAGAACTCAGGGACAAGAACGCGGCCACGCTCGGGTACAGCGAAGAGAAGACGGCACTAGAAGGCAAAGCAGAGGAGGCGGAACAAAAAGCAAAAGTTGCCATGCAGCAAGCGGCCGAGACAGCGCGCAATGCAGCGGATGCCAGCAGGCAGGTGTTTGAGACTGATCGGTAGCTGCAAGAGATCAACGAGCGGGCCGCCGCGCTGGACCAGCAGCTGGTAGAAGCCAACAAAGCCTACCAGGGGCTGGAGTCGGACAAGGCGGGCGTAGAGGCCCTACAAAAAAAGGCAGAAGCCCCGGCCGGCGAGTACCTGGACCAGATTACGCTCAAGGACACCGAGATCGAGCAGCTACAGGCGCAACTCAAGGAGAGCAACGACCGTCTGCAGATGGCAGAAGGCAACACCGAGGCGGAAAGGGCCAAGAACGCCGGGCTGGCACAAGAACTGCAAGAGGCCCATAAACACCAGGAGCTCCAGGCGCGGGCCAGAGAATACAAGCGCAACCGCCAGCTGCTGCTAGAGGACCTGCGCCGCAAGGCAGCGGAGATCAAGCAGTTGCAGACCGACTCCAAGCAACAAGCGAGGCTCGCACGCGAGCAGAGGGCGCTGGCAGACGCGGCCCGGGAGCAAGTGGCGTCGCTCGGCGCAGAGGCCCAGCGAGCTAAAAAAGCGAGCGAGGAGGCCCGCCACCAGCTGACAACAGAAAACAAACAGGCCGTACAGGCGCTGGAAGAGGCGCTAGCGCGCGAGCGCCACCTGCAGCAAGACCTGGAGGCTGCTAACAAGGGAGGAAAAGCGCTGCAACAGCACGTGGACAGCTTGACACGCGAAACCTCGCAGCAAGAGATCTCGTTGGCCGAAGCGAGCGAGACCTAGAACAAGCTGGCTGGACAAGTCGAGAAGCTCCGAGCATGACTGAAAATAAACACTGACACGATCGCGGAAGCGGACGAGACCGTGATGCAAATGGGCCACCAGAGCGAGAAACAGAGCAAGGAAATCCTCAAACTCAGGAAAGAGCTCAAGGGCGCGAAAGACGCCCTGGCTAGAGCACGGGAGGGCAAGAAGGCAGAGAAAGCCGCGGCCAAAGTCAAGGAGGCGGAACCGGAACGCCTGCTCAGAGAGCGCCAGGCAAGCGAGATCAGGCTTCGCCAGCTTACCGAGCGGCTCCGAGAGTCCGAGGAACAGAAGGCCACCCTCGAGAAAAAACACACTGATTACAAGGAAAGGGCCAACGCGCTGCTCCAAAAGGACAGAAAGACGGCAGACAACGTCCAGCAAAAGCTCCTCGACCAAATCAGGCGGCACCAAGAAGAAAATCAAGAAATACAAGGAGTCCAAGGAAGTCTCGGGCGCTAGCGAGCTCGTGCAACGGGCCGAACAGGCACAGCAGAAAGTCACCGAGCTCAAGGAAGCGGCGGTAGAGGCCGTGGCGCCCACTCTGCCGCCCGAAGAAAAGAAGCGGCTGGTGCACACGGCCAGCGCAGAGGAGTTCAGCGCGTTCGTCAAGAGGTCAGGCATGGTAGACTTCATGAAGAACACGCTCGAGCGCGAGAAGGGCAGCTTCCCGCAGGGGAGCGGCCTGGACAAGGCCTGGGAGTGGGCGCAGAGCCAAGTCGTGCCCGTCTTCACGCAGCGGCCCGATGTGGGGCAGGCGGTGGGCGAAGGCCTCGTGACGCAGCCCAGCATCGTCAGCGGCTTCAAGGCCTTGTTCCAGGGCCTGTTTGCCAGAGGCTGGCTCCAGTCCCGGGTCTCGCGGTTGGCGCCGCCACGGGCGTGCCCGCGCGAATGGCCGCCGGTGTCGGCGGGCCGGTGCGTCGTCAGGGCACCGGGGGGGTGGAGGACAGCGACAAGAGCGGCACCGGCGTGCTGGTCGCGGCCTTCGGCAGCAACCCCTCTGCTGGCAAAGTCTTTGGTGTAGGCCAACCTGGCGGCGGCGGCGGCGACGACTCTACGTGGCTCGGGGGTGCAGGATCAGACTATAGCCAAGGTGCCAACAATAACCAAGCGTACTTTAAGGATGCCGCGCCCATGGACATAGAATCAGCACCGGACAGAGAGCTGGACACCAAGCAAGCCGAGCAGGAACTCTTGTATTATGCCATGAACGGGAAACCCCTGCCCAAAGGCCAAGAGAGGGAGAGCCTGAACATGCTGCGCGTGGGCATCCTGGAGGCTATGCGCAAGCGAAACCTGGGCGTCAACGACAGAGAACTGCTCGACAAGGTCCGGGGCAAGCCCGAGGAGGCCAAGGCCTTCTTGCGCGAGGGGACCAAGCACGTCATCGAGAGCATCCTCCAGGATCCCGAGAACAGGCAAAAGTACAAGGACAACCTGGCCGTCAGGTACTTGGCCAACTTGGTGTTGACCGCCACGGCCAAGGGCACGGAGGCGGACCTGGACTACAAGATCTTCCCGGACCAGCTAGGAGAGCTGCCAGAGAAGGACGTGCAAATTCTCACCAGCCAGAAGCTCACCTTTGAAGAGCGGCTCAAGGTAGTCCGAATGGCGCTGGCGTACGGCACCGATGAGTGGCACGACCAGAAGCTCGTCACCAGCCTCAACGAGGAGCCCCCCGTCCCGTTGTTCGAGGAGCTGCTGGAGCGCAAGACACGGAGCCAGGGGCCCGTGGGCCCAACCGAGAAATCGCGCACGCTACACGAAATGATCGAAAAGGCCTCCGAGCGCATCCAGGCGGAGGGCGGAAGGGGCAAAAAGCTGATGAAGGAATGGCACAAGGTTTTGTCTAAGCTAGGCATCAAGCTCGTGAAGCTAAACAGCAAGAGAAAGGACATGGCAGAAACAAGTAGTGCGCCGAACAAGAAGCGGAAGAACAATTGATTCTTTTTTTTGTTGTAAGCTTATCATTAAAAAAGGCCGAGATGCACCACTTGCAGAGCTTCAACCCACAGCTCGCGCTAGCGCTAGGCAAATTGAACGAAAAGGAACTGAGGCAGGCCGGCCGCAAGTGGCAGAAAGAGGCACAGGCCGAACAGAAAGTGCTCGAGGCCCTGCACAACACGGTCGAGGAGGCACCGCTCCAAAAGATCTTCCCGCCACCCAAAGTGCAGGACGCACAGATCCTGCTGAAAATCTCGCCCGAACAGGCCAGGCAGTGCGAAGTTGCCCTCGGCGCCAAGTAACAACAAATTTTTTTTTATTCTCTGGTGGCCCTTTTTAAATAAAACGGAAAACAATGGCCGCCCCACAACGAGGACCCGTGCGCCTGGCGACTACCGCCGACGAGAAGTCGGCCGTGCACATCAACGACGCGGCGGAGCACGGTACGCAGACCGAGCCCGTGGTCAAAGCCGATGCCCTGGCCACGTCCTCAATCATCTACTCTGCGCTCAACGGGATCCCTGAGGCCCAGTTGGATGACACGACGCGCCACATGAAGGGCATTGTCCAGCGCCTTTCCAAGAACAGTCTGTCCTCGTGGTATAAAGGTGCCGTTCTGCTTGTCGGTACCGCGCCCGAGATCGATGCAGTCTACGGGGTTGACTTCACGAATGCCGACTGCTACGATCCCGAGGGGGAACGCAAAAATATGAAGCCCTGGTTTGACCGAACTGAGACGCAGCTACGGGAACGACTGGAATGGTAGGTGATGTGTTTTCCGAGCGTGGCTAAATGCTGTTGTCTGTTATAGGCTGTATGCAGGCCGCCAGAATGATCGAAGGTCTCAAAGCCCGTCTGTCTGACCTTTTGCTTATACGCTTATCTGTCTGCTTGATGTTTAGAATACCAGGCCTCGAAATGCGCGACGAGCAATGGAGTCGCATCCCTTCGGTCTCTGCCTTCGAGCGCGAGGACGGCAACGTGCGCGGCTGGATCGGTATCAACAGGGCCAGCAACGAGCCTATTGGTGCACCTGGGGGTGGAGGCAGACGTGGAGGCGGACGTGCATAACAAAAAAAAAGTTGTGAATCCCTTCTTTTTGTATAACGGATGGACCCTTTTGCCAATCTCGAGCCACCGGCCGCGGAAGAAGGCAAGCAGGAGCTGCCACCAGGAGACTGCAGCTCCTCCTGCGACCCAGCCCCCTCCCAAGAAAAGACGGTTCGAGGAGGCCGAGACGGTGCCCTTGCGCGACGACCCTGCCTACCGGCTCCTGTGCGCCTACGGCAAATTGGAACCGATTGCGCCCAAGCTCAAAAAGGCGGGGATCCCCTGCGAGCCACGGGCGCTGCGCAAGGTGGCCCGCGCGCGTTTGCCCACGATCTTGGAGGAGGCCGAAGAGGCGCTGGACGACTCAGCCGTGGACCAGATGTCCAACGTGGCCTTGAAGCAAGGGCTGACGTGCCTCGAGCGCCTGGTGTCAAGCCGCACGCGCTACCAGATCTCCGGCACGACCGACGAGTGCTTTGCCAACGAGCTATGGCTTTTCTTGCTCGAGCGCGCGAAGCTCAAGGCAAGGCATGACGAGGCTCGACCCCGTTACCGAGCTGGCCTTGATCACGGCCCAAACTGCGGCCATCGCGCACGCCCGCAACACCTCTGTCGTACTAGCAGCAGTAGACCTAGACACCCCAGCCCCTCCGACAGCGAATCAATGAATAAAAAAAATATATTAAACTCTGTGGCGCTGTTTTTTAATACGGAAAAAAGATTGACGAGATTACCGGGGCCGTCAGCGACACTTTCAGTATGGAGAACATTGCGCGCAGCGCTACTGTCGCCGCGTTCGCCTACTTTGCGACGCCGGTACTAGTGCAAACGGACGCTCCTATCTCTTTGCGGGCGTGCCCGGGCTCAGAGGCGTGACCGTCGACAAGTCGGTAGGCATGGCCATCATCGCGGCCGCGATGACCACGGTCGTGGACCTGCTGCAGTCCCGCGTGCTCAATTCAACGCAAGAGGGCCGGCTGGCCCGTTGCCCTTCCTTGGCCCTGCACGTGGTCGGCGGTGGTTTGATCTACAGCGTGATGCCCGGCCTGCTGGCCGGTTACGGCCTGAACATGGCGCCTGGTGACACGGGCAAGCAGCTCTTTATGCTCGGCGCACTCTCAGAAATCGTGTCGCAATACGCCTACGAAAACTACCTAAACCCGGCCGGCGAGGGCCACTACCGCTTCTAAAAAGAGGCCAAAAATTTAAACTTGTGGTCCTTCACTTAAGAAGATGACCACGACTGTCGTAACACCGGAAGAAGCCCTGGCCGTGTGGGGAATTCTGGTCTTTGTGCTAGCGGTCCTGCTAGTGCTGCTGAAAAGAGCAAGAAAAAAGCCACCCACCGTCGACCTGGACGCCTACGTGCCGCTCGACGATGTCCTCCCCCCCAGCAGACCAAGAGACAAGCGCTGGCGCAGCTGTTCGGTGCGCTGGAGATGGTGTTCCAAAAGTACGGGCTGTTGCAGCTCGAGGAGATCAAGGAACTGAAGCAGTTGCAGAAACTAGGTCTTGAACAGCAGGTTGAGGCCGTACAGAAATGGTTCTTGCCTGCCTGGAAGGACGGAAAGCTCGCTGACTTTGTGCGCTCCGAGGCCGGAATCTGGGCCGAGCTCGCCTGCAAGTTCCGCGCGCCCATGCAGCAGCTCCAGCAGCTGCAGCAGCGCCTCGTGGCTAAAAGACAGTTGTGCCAGGACCAAGCCTTCCTTGGAGAAATTGCTGCTCTCTTGGCAAAAATATGCACGGTCATTACGTAGTAAAGAATTTTAATATTGCGCACGAACGTTTTTTAACTATACCGCCGCGGAAAGAAATGACCAAGCGAGCCCGCGAACGCCGGACGGCCAAAAAGTCAGCCAAGAAAGAAGAAAAGCAAGAGAAGGAGACTGCCAAGCGGGAGGCGAAGAAAGAGAAGGAGGACGAGCAAGCCGCCAAGCGCGCGCGCATCGGCCGGCGCAAGTACGAAGACCGAGAGAACAAGCAGCACAACAAAGAGGACCGGCAGAAGACCGCGCGGACGATGGGCGTGACCGTGCCGCTCGCGGTCGGGGCCGTGGCGATCTCGGGCGCCATGATCATGTCGGGCAAAAAATAATTAAATTTATTTTCTGGTTGCCTTATATTAATCAAACCGACACCAGAGATGTTCGGCGGCAAGCGAACGAGCGTGACTGTAATGCCCCCACCCGGGAAGAAGGCCAGGCTCGTAGACTCCCAGGAGCGTGACGCCAAGACCGGCGCCTTGGTCGTGACCGCCACGAACCATATCGTCAAAAGGCCTACCCGCCCAGTGTGGACACAGATCATCATGACACCCAAGCCCAACACGGCCGCCTTGGACAACACCGCGTACTTCTCGTTTATTCTTGAAAACCGCGCGGCGGGCGCCATCGAGGACGCCACCCTTCGCTTCGAGATCAAGTTCGCGGCCGGCAGCCCGCAGCCGACCGACTCGCGTGTCCTGCCCGTGACCCAGTGGTGGGATCGCATCGAATTCTACGAAAGGCTTTCTGGCCAGGAGCTGGCGCGCTACTACGGCGACGTTTTGCACTTGTTGATGAACACCCTGAGCCAGGAGGCGCTGTCGAGCATCAACGACATGCTCAACCAGGACAAGTACGGCCGCCCGAGCTCGCGCACGTGGCGCAGCGGCGACGTCCAGCATTTCTACCTGCCCATCGTGCACCTGTTTTTGGCCGGCATGGACTTGAACCTGAGCCACCTTAACGGAGACCTGGAAATACGCTTCTACCCCAAGGGCTCGATCTTTGTCGAGAGCCAGAGCGCACTGGCCATGCCGTGTACCGCGACGCTGGAGGAAGTGCGCTGGATCTCCTCGTCCACGCTCTTGCCCAACGGCTTGCTGGTGGGCAAGCACCCCGACAAGATCGGCAAGGTCGTGCAACACCGCTACCTGGACTTTGTACAGTTTATCGACCACGGCCGCGAGATGATGCCGTCGAGCAGAGTCGCAGTGAACCTCGACCAGTTCAACCATCAATCCGGATCGTTGTTTGTGTACTTGCGGCGTTCGGGTAGCCAGGCCACCTACGACGCGGGCGCTGTCACCTACTACCCGCAGTACGCCTACGACTCGACCGGCCGGCTGTTCAAGGGTGAAGCACTCGGCGACGACGCGACGATCGATCTGGAAGGTACTGATCTCAGTGTGTTTTTTTTTGTATGCATCGATGTGTGCTGTCCACCGTTTAGATGTACAAGGGCGCAGCCAGCTTGGGCAAGGAGTGGCAGTGGACGAGCGTTACTTCAGAGAGCACACTGCCAACGAGCTGTTCAACAAAGTCTTTGCGGCCAACAACAATATCTACGTCATTCCGTTCTCGCACGACCTGCGCGCCATGTTGGACTGAGAGATGAACGGGTTCAAGGTGTTCCAAGGCGCCAGAGAACGGCTGGTGTTCAACACGGCGCCCGCGCCCGTCGAGACCACACTGGAGCTCGCGCCACAGGGCACCATCACGTTGAACAACAACAACCGCCTCATCTTCAAGTACGACGGGGTAGTGCTGGCCATTGCCGACATCGACGGGGATGCCGGCTACACTGGCGCGGCGGTCGGCTCCAGCCAGTGGCATTACTCTTTCGACGACGTCGGTGCCTGGACCAAGATCAACGCGCTGCTGGCGAACAGCAGCTACCTGAAGAGCAAGGGTATCAGGATCTGACTCGCGAGCGCAGGCGGCACGGCCGCCGACTTCAGCAATAACAACGTGGTCGCTACTTTTACGGATCGATCAGATCAGCCCTTGATCTGCGACAAGGACGAGCTGCTCCGGTTCACGATCGCGCTGGGCGACACGACGGCGGCCGACCAGGCAGTGAAGGAGTTCCTCCCGAAGACCTACACTCGCGGCAAGCGCGGTTTCCGCAGCGGGATCTACGACATCTGCATCTACTCTGCCTTCTTCCGACACCTGCGCGAAGGGCACGGGCGCCTGGAGGCCGCGGCGGTGCACAACTAAAACACCAGAAGGGAGAAAAGCGTTTTTTAAAAAATTAAAAGGCAATAGAGTTGTGAGCAAAAAGACACAAATGGAACCGCTCGTGGCCGCAATCGTCGCCGTCTTTTGCGTTGGGATGGTCGGGTGTATACTTATCGCATATTTCCCCGTCAGGTGTCCGGACGAACAAGTGGCACCGTGGAGCTTTCTGGGTTCGCTCGGCAACAGAGCGAATGACGCCAAGTGCTTGCTGGACGCGATGGGCGTCGGGGCTCATGCCGTGAGCCCCGGCCAGCTAGCGAACCTGAGCAGCAACTTCGAGGTCTGGCACAGCAGGTACCTGAGCGGCGAGAAGGGCGCCCTAAAGCACGCGCCGCCCCTGCGCCGGGGCCACAACCGCGCCTTGGCAGCGGGTTTTTTCGTCACCTTTCTGGTATTGTTCTTGCTTGTGTGGGCAGCGGCGGGCTGGGCCGTTGCGGTAGGGTGGGCCGCGGCCCTGGCCAAGTGTCGGGGGTTGTGTTGCCCCGTTCGGGGACGGTCGCGGGGCTAAGCAGGAATTTGGAGTGTGTGTGTGGGGGATGCGGGGCCGAAGGGGGGTGAGGCGCCGGGAAACGACAGGTTTTTTTTTGGCAGGGGGACCGGGCTTTGTAAAATCCCCCTGCAAAGAAAGGAGATTCTTGTATGCCTCCCCGGGGGGGGCTTTTTTTTAGGGCAAGGAAGACTTTCTCCTGTGCGCTGTTCGGGTCCGGGGGAGGGCGGGGGGGCTTTTCCTTGATGACACTTGTTGGGAGGGCGTTTGCTCCAGAAGTTTTGTTAGTTTTTTGTTGTTGACAATGTTAAAGTTCTAAAAAGAAAGAGAATTAAAAAAAAGGGAGGGGGAGGGGACTGTACAGTCTTTTTTGTTTGAAAATGAGGGTCGGCAGACTAGCTGCCACCGCTCTGTTTGGAGCTGTGTGTGCTCTCGTCCTGTTGCCCTCCACTTCGGCCTCCCTGTGCGGTCTGCGCGCGCGGCTCCGTAGCCAACGGCTGTGCACACCTAGGCGTTTGTTCTTGGCCCCGCCGCCGCCGGCTGTCACGACACCGGCTGTCACGACACCGCCGGCTGTCACGACAACGGCTGTCACGACACCGCCGGCTGTCACGACACCGCCTGTGCCGGACCTAAACTTGCAATGGAACGTTTCCGACAACGCATCGCTTTCTCTGCCGCTAGAGCCCGTCGGACCGTTGCCGCGGAGGAGGTTACTCGGGAACTGCACACCGCACAACGAAAGCGTGGTACGGGTCAGCTGGGGGGACGGCCAGACAAGTATATGTGAGCTGCACGCATCGATGTGCACGCACCGGTACGCACAGGGCGGCGTCTTTGACGTCGGGGTCACGTGGCAGGGTTCTTGCGGGTTGCCCCCTGCCTTTACGTTGCGGAACTACCCCCCGGAAGCCCCGCGGGGGGTGCTGCGGGCCTGCTTTGGCCAGCACATCGCCCCCGAACCGCTGAACAGCCTGCAGTTTGCCAACGCAGAGAACCTGCGGCAGGTGTGCCCGCCCCGCACGGGGCAGCTCGTCAACGCCACCGGCATGTTCACCCGCGTTCGCCAGAGGGTGGCCGGGCTTGAGCTCTGGAACACGTCGTCAGTGCGGTGGGCGAGCGACATGTTCGATGGCCTCACGCCCTCAGAGGGCCCTGACATTAGCTCCTGGGACCTGACGTGCGTGGCCGAGATCAACGGCTGCCGCGGTCTGCAGGGTCGTGTGATGTTGCGGCTGTCCCCGGCCTGCGACATCACTCGGCCGCGCCCGGACCACGGGGAGCCCCTGCGCTTGCGAATCTTTCTCGCGGGCCCCGACGACTTCTACTTGCCAATGGCTAGAAGCGCCTATGCCTGCGGCAACCTGTCTGTGCTCCTGGTGGACTGGGGCGACGACACCCGCGGCTCGCGTTGTTCCCCGCGCGGGCCGCCGTGCATGCACGCCTACCAGAGCGGCGGCGCCTACAACCTGACCGTCTCTAAGCTCGGCCCTGCCTGCGTCCTGGCCGCAGTCTCGACCGCCGGCCTGCCACTCCCAATGTCGGCGGCCCTGCAGTCAGTCTCTTTCGGCGGCGGCTTCGCCCTGGAACCGGGGCGCGGGGCACAGCTCAGAGGTACTCAAAACCTGAGGAACCTCTCGGTACCGGCGGGCGGGGGCCCCCCGCTGCTGAACATTTCGTACCTGTTCGAGGGCAGCAGCTACAACGGCTCGCTGGCGGGCTGGAACACGTCCTCTGTTCTCTTGGCCTCCTACGCCTTCCTCGGCCTTAACCCGGGCGCGTCTATCGACATCAACAAATGGGACTTATCGGGGCTCAGGGCCCGCGACGGCTGTGTCTGCTTTGCGGGCAGCAACGTCAGGTTGCCGGACAATTGGAACGCTCTGAGGGCCGGTTGCAGCTTTACTACGTAAAAAACAAATTAAGTTTCGTTTTTTTTTAAAGGGCAGCGAAAACAAAACAAGGAGGAGGGTATAGTGAAGGGGGGGGGGGGGGAAAGAAAAAGAGAAAGGGGACGAGAAAACTTCTTTCATGGCACTCCATCGTTATTTCTTTCTTCAGTAAGCCAGGCGTCGTCGTGACGCTTTGGTTGGTCTGGGGGGTCCACGTGATTACGGCGGCGCTGGGGGGCGTGGCGGCAAATCATCGGCAGGCGCGGGTGCGGGCGCTAACGCGGGCGGGCGCGGGTGCGGGCGCGCGAGCAGCAGCAGCAGCCCGGTGCAGCTCTTCTCTTTGGCAAGCAGACAGGAACGGCACCACCGCGGCGCCGGGGATGTCGCTGTCTGGGTGCGGCCAGGCTACATTAGGTGGCTTGCAGCCGTTGAGCCAGACCGCCGCGGCCCGGGCCGCCTTTGTCCTGCGTACCTGAAATAGCACGTGCTGCACCAGGTAACGCACCAGTTTCTCCTCGTTCAGCAGAGCGGCGGTGGGAGTGTCCGGCCTGTCATCGCAAAACCCGAGCAGCCCGGGGGGGACCGGAAAGTCTAGGTTAAACAAATGTTCTAAGAGAGCTCTCCCGTCGCGAAAGAGCTTCTGCACCGTGTGGGGTTTGTCGCAAAAGCGGTTGATCTCCGCCTGCAGGAGGCGCAGGACCTGCTCGCTGTGCCCGTCGCTTGGTGGTGCAAAGGCGGCCAGGCACAGCTCGTCGACCGCGGCAGAAATCGTGCCCGGCAGGCCACCCAGGGTTGTCCTGCCGCCCAAGTACTCGCCAAGGCCCCTGCTTAGCCGGGCGTACGGATTGTCGTCCGACCGCAGACATTGCACGACACGAGCAAACCTCACGCCGTCGTCTCGGGCTTCTTTTTCCTCTTCTGAGGGCAGGAACCCGCGGTCCAGCACGCTGACTGCGTAGGCGGCCACCTGCCCCGGCATTCCGCGCAGCTCTTGCAGCCTTTGCCAAAGCCTCTGCGCGTAGGCTTCCACTAGTCCTGGGTTAGGCGGCACGTCAGGCTTGGCACGGGGCCGAAGCCAGTCAACGCCAGCCTGCGCGCGGAGATACTCGGCAACCTTGGCTTCGGATGATGGTAGATTGTCTACCAAGCGTTCCAGACAAAGCGCCGCGTCTCTGAATTTCCGCCAGACGCACTTGTAGTCGTTTAGCCGCGCGCTATTAGACCACCACTCTTCTAGGGCGTGCCTGCCCGCGATTGGCCACTCTTGCCTGGAATCCTCGTTTACAGTCTGCTGCACGCAGTTGGGCAACGCCAGGGTTGGGCGTCGCGCGTCGTTGTTGAGCGCGTACGTCTTCAGCCGGAGCGGTCGCGGTTGCCACCGAATGATTCTTGACGTGTGGGGCCCCACCGACACCCAAAGAAAGCCGCTTATATCCAGGACGCAGCGTTGGAGCGGAATGTCGATTTCGCGGTCCGCGCCGATCTCTAGCAACACGGGCGAGTGCCCCCCGCGGTACGGCCCGTCTATCGTAGCCAAACTACCCGCCGAGTCGGTCACGTGCCACACCGTCGTCGGCCGTTTGTCGAGGTCGGCGTCGTCACCCGCTAAACCCCGGCGCGCCGGCGGGGGGTCGATTTCGCGGCCCGTCCGGAGGGTCCGCAACCCTCACAGCCCTTGACGTACAGATGTCCACGGAATTCCGGCACCCACAGGCTTCGCAGCGCTGTGCATCCGACAATGGACAGCTCGACCCTCTGTGCCAGCAGATCGGTCCTCCTCGCTGGCTCCAAATGGAGCGCAGTCAACCCTAGTCGCTGATGAAGGTCCTGCCGAGAACCGTGGCGAGCGTGATTGTTGGGATTTGGCCACCTTTGATATCTATCGTGCCCGTCCTGTCCAGAGCGTTCAGGCAACATTCGGTAATCCGGCAGTTGTTGATAGACACCCTCTTCTGGCTGTATTCTCTAGTGTGCCGGAGTACCAGGCTGACATCGTGGAAGTCACTGTCCTTGGCTACCAGTACATGGAGTTGAACAGCGTCAAGGCCGGCTGCCCGTACGCGAGTGAAGACGGCCTTGGTCTCAGCGGCGTCGTGGCCGAGGTAAATGTTGTTAACTCGCACATCTTCAAGCTCGACAGAGGGCCGGAGCCGGCTCTCGGGCGCGCCGAGGTTCAGGATTGCGTCACCGGCCTCGTCCGCCAACCGCACGTTCTGCCAGCAGATCCGTAAGCAGTAGGGCGCGTACAACGACACCGCTCCGGCGCAGTCGCGCACGAGCCGCACATTCTGCAGGACGAGGCTCCAGGCGCTGTGCTGATGCTTAAGGAAGCTGACGGGCAGCTCGACTAGCTGCTCTTTCAGCTCGACGGGCCCCTCGTCCTTTGGCTCCTCCTCGTTGCGTGTTAGCCCCGCCACCGTGATTTCTTGGAAATGTCTCAGCAGTCGCGTCCTGGCCGTTTGGTGTCTTGCCTCGCCGGTGTTTTCCCGCCAAAGCCCCAGCCAGTTGTTGATCCTGGCCACATTGTCGGCGCCGACCCTGAGGTCAAGCTTAGTAGGCAGTGCCTGGTCCTGTGTTTTGGCGACATATCTATCTATCTATCTATCTATCTATCTATCTATCTATCTATCTCTCTGTCTATCTCTCTCTCTCTCTGTCTGTCTGTCTCTCTCTCTCTCTCTCTAGGCGCAGCTGTTGATACCACCTCCATTACATTGAGCCGTTTTGTATATCTTCTGGCACAGAACACGGTTATCTATCTATCTATCTATCTATCTATCTACCTACCTACCTACCTACCTATCTACCTATCTATCTATCCATCTATCTATCTATCTATCCAGCTAGCTAGCTAGCTAGCTAGCTATCTATCTATCTATCTATCTATCTATCTATCTATCTATCTATCTGTTTTCTGTTACAGGAGGTTCAAACGAAGCTGTTTCAAGAGCTTGATAGCGTGCTGGGTCGAAAATACATACATACATACATACATACATACATATCCACATACAGATAGAGGCAGAAATGTGTGTGTGTGTGTGTCTCTCTCTGTGTATGTGTGTGTGGTGTGTGTGTGTGTGGTGTGTGTGTGTGTGAGTGAGTGAGTGAGTGAGGTGAGTGTGTGAGGTGAGTGAGTGTGATATATATATATATATATATATATATATATATATATATATATATATATAGCCGTAGCGTTTGCCGGCATGGAGGTTCAGGCAGCCATGCAGACCGAAATCGCCCCAGCCTTCGTATTTCTGGGACGGAGTAGTGCCGCTGAGGCCGAATTTAGTGTAACCTCCCTTGAGAGCCATCGTTTCGATCGCGTCGGCCACCGACTTGCGCACACAATCGAGTTGCTCTTCCTGCGCTTCGGTGGCCAACGGGAGAAGACATTTGCGGAGGCTGCGACAGGTCGTGCCCAGCACGGCCACGGACGGCGGAGACCACGAGGACAGATGTCGCAGCAGTTCCTCCGGCAGTGCGTTCAAATGCGCCACGAACGGGCCCGTATGTCCCAGCTTGGGCTTTTTCTTCATTGGGAGCGCTTGTCATGGGCTAGCTAAAAAAAAACAAGCAACAAATGGGCTACGAAGTCAAACATTACAAGGCCAGGCTCGGCGGAAACAGCAAAAAAAAGAAAGAAACAGGAAGGCAAGCCTTTGGGCACACCAATCACGCACACGTCTCAACAGCCAAGCCCAAACAACAAGAAGGTCTGCGGAAAAGACTTCCCCACACGGGCGCCAAAAAAAGAGAATCGGGATTTTTAATGAGGATGATCAGTACATCGTCTATTCCAACTCTGCGCAGTGTAAACAGAATCTCTCGCCATCCCGGTAGACCCAGTGAGGGGTGACAGGCCCCGTCACACCTTTCTGGAGCAAGTCCGTCCAGGTAAAGAGTCCCTTGTCGTAATCGGCATTCTTCATGTAGACATCTCCTAACAAGTTGAGCATTTGCACCGAAACCATTTGCTTATCAGTCGGTAGCAGGACGTCGCTGTTACTAATAGCGTAAAAGTTAGGGTTCGTGGCGGCGCCCTGCCCTTTGTTGTTGAGCTGCAGGACCTCGCGTTCCAGGCCCAACATCAAAAAACGCATCTCGCTCGGGGAATGAGCGCACGACCGGACAAAGATCGCGTAGGGCGATATGCAGGACCACACGTAGTACTCCTCTGTGCCAGACCTTGCTAGCAGTGTCGGGATGCTTGCTACCTGGGTGTACAGCTTCTGGACCAACTGCGTCTGATCAATTTCAGCCTTAAGCCAAGACAAGAGGTCGTCGATCCGTAGTGCTCCGTTTCCTGCAACAGGAGCAGGTGCGAGGGGCTCCACGCGGTAACCTTCTGCAGAGCGGACGCGATGACCGCGAGGACCGCCGCCTTAGCCTTGTCACAAACCGTCTTCGGGACGTCGTTCGCCGCTTTGTACTCGGACCGCTCGATTATGTTTTGCAGAGTCCGTAGGAGCTCCTGGGTCCCCGCGCTCAGTTCCATCCCGCCGCGTCCCAACAGCCAAGCGAAATTGTAAGTGCATGGCACGGGCGCCGTTTGTGACAGTTCTTGGGCCTCTCGCGCCTGCCGCTCCAGCACGCCATCCAAGCTAGCATCTGCTGCCACGCTGTAAAAACGGAGTCCAAAGGCCCTGTTGTCTTTTTTGTCGACTAAGAGCAGGTGCTGTCGCGTCACGTGGACCTCAGCGGGGCACTTTGCCTGGTTAAATCGTGTAGTTATTTTGGTTAGCAGCGCCTCAAAGCCGGTTGATTCAGTGCTTGGCTGGCAGTCTTTTGTTACGACCTTAGACCACGTTCTCATGGACAAAGCCTGGAAAACACACAAGAACTACTGACTTTGTTATTAGGCTTTTAATGCTTAAGAAAGAGAGAGAGAGAGATAGCAACTGGTTCTGCACCTCCCCCCTCACTTTGCCCCGCCCATTTCCCGAGCCCCCCCCCCCCCCCGATTTTTCATTCACTTCCGGAACGAAGGGGACAGTGCTCGGGAATGGGCGCGGGGACGGCATCAGCCTTGGCGGGCCCACGCGTTCTCCCTTTCCAGTTCTTTTCTCTCGTCAGGAGTGAAGTCGTCTACGATGTAAGGTCTCTCGGATCTGCGCGGGCGTCTTGCCCTTGAGCATGCTCGCGATCTTTGTACACGCGAGCAACAGCAGAGGTTCGATTTCCAGGTAGTTCGAGGCCTGACACAAGCCCAAAAAAACAAACGCGACGGATGCGCCTTTTTCCTCCACCCTCTCCCCATCACCCCTGCATTGCTTGTCTTTTTTTTGGCTCGGGACGCTGCCAAAAACACAAGGGGATCGCCAGTCCTAAAGAGTTTTTATTTTTACCACTAGAGACTAGGGTATAATATTTTTATGACACTTTCACGAGAATTCCATTTTACTTATTCGGGCACCCCACCGCATACGGGAAAGGTGAGGATAAGGGAGCGAAAGGTGTAAAAAGTTGCACGAGCGACGCCTGACTTTTTGGACAGGATTACATTATGAGTGAACAGCGGAAATGAGCTTAAATCTGTTTTTTTTATAATAAATAGGAAAGCAAATTTAGCAGTTATCTTTATTGCTATTAATCAAAACTAAAAGTCGAGGTGGTTTAAAGTGGCCGATGAATAGTAAGAGAGATAAAGGCTTAAATCTGCTTTTTTTTTTAAATCCATAGGAAAGCGAATTTAGCCGTTACCTTTATTGCTATTAATCAAAACTTAAGTCGAAGAAAAACCACGGTTTATATTGGCACCCTAAGTAGTCTTTGCCTTTGATTTAATGAAGTTACATTTACAAGTGACCTCTGGTCATCCATACAAATCGAGCTAAATCGTTAGCCCGAAGGCCATTGATTTAACTAAGACGGTGACCCTTATAATATTAATATTATTAAAGTAGTGTTGTAATATTAAATAATAATAATAATAATAATAATAATAATAATAATAATAATAATAATAATAATAATAATAATAGTGCTTCTCTGTCAATGGCTGATGCATTTCTGCACATGCGCCTCCATCGTCTCACCCGTGAGGGGAGTACGAAGAATTGACGATAGGCTGTAATGACACCCCCGCAAGGGCAGTTCCAACACTTCCAGACGGACCGGTATGTTCAATGAAAATACTGGTCCAGACGGACCGGTATGTTCAATGAAAATACTAGTGGCACCGACGGGAATCGAACTGGCGACAGGGCCCAGATGGTAGAACTTGACCACTGGGCTATCACGGTGTCCAAAATAATAATAATAATAATAATAATAATAATAATAATAATAATAATAATAATAATAATAATAATAATAATAATAATAATAATAATAGTAACAGTAGTAGAAGTAATAATAATAATAATAATAGGCTTCCTCAGACTATAGCACCAGATCCAGATCCTGGACATGTGCCTCCATTAATAATAATAATAATAATAATAATAATAATACTATATCTGAGGCGTACTGATGCAGCTAATGGCATATCCTCAACGGACATAAGCCTCCAATACCCTTGTTCGAGGTCCTCCACCCCCCCGTGTCAGTCTCTCGCCTGATGATCGGGGCCACCGATGGAGCTCCTGAGGGCAAGACTGCACTAAGCCGAGGTTATTCCGCAGTCCCAGCAACCTCTTGCAAGACGTCACCGAATGTGCAAGTGCATACACCAAGCGCGGTTGCTAGAGCTGCCTCGAAACCCCACCCATAACAATCTGGTGTCTGCTGGGTCCTGGGCTATCAACCAGCATATGCGGAGTTTAAGATCTTTTACGCGCGCAACGACCCTCCTCCCCAGCATCTACCACCACAGGGTTATGAGTTGGCGTCACAGTTTAACGCCTTGAGGCCATTGGGCTGGAACTCTGTTTAGCAAGTGTGACTAGGTTTTTTCATCGGGATTTCCCTCAAATATGTCACAGTCAACACTCCAAGGCAGATTGATGCAGCTAATGGCATATCCTTAACGGACATAAGCCTCCAATACCCTTGTTCGAGGTCCTCCACCCCCCCGTGTCAGTCTCTCGCCTGATGATCGGGGCCACCGATGGAGCTCCTGAGGGCAGGACTGCACTAAGCCGAGGTTATTCCGCAGTCCCAGCAACCTCTTGCAAGACGTCACCGAATGTGCAAGTGCATACACCAAGCGCGGTTGCTAGAGCTGCCTCGAAACCCCACCCATAACAATCTGGTGTCTGCTGGGTCCTGGGCTATCAACCAGCATATGCGGAGTTTAAGATCTTTTACGCGCGCAACGACCCTCCTCCCCAGCATCTACCACCAAAGGTTCATGAGTTGGCGTCACAGTTTAACGCCTTGAGGCCATTGGGCTGAATAGTAATAATAATAATAGTGCTTCTCTGTCGATGGCTGATGCAAATCTGCACATGCGCCTCCATCGTCTCACCCGTGAGGGGAGTACGAAGAATTAGATAGATAGATCCCCGTTGCGGCAATAAAGCGCGGCAACCAAACCTTTCTCCCTTTTCTTCTTGGGCTGACCACCCTGGCTTAAACAAAGAGGCTTGCTTCCCCTAAGTTAAGCTGCAAGTTACAAAAACTACATAAATTACTGTTTGATGTGAAACTGCGTTCCTTTGCAAGGACTACATTCATTTGCGACATCTCATCCATATGTGACCCCGTTGCGGCGATAAAGCGCGGCAACCAAACCTTTCTCCTTTTTCTTCTTGGGCTGACCGCCCTGGCTTAAACAAAGAGGCTTGCTTCCCCTAAGTTAAGCTGTAAGTTACAAAAACTACATGCGAAAACCTACCGACGCACCGCTATTCCCTCCGGAGTGGCCGCCGTCACCCTCCCAGTGCGTGCTCTGCACCGCCTGAACCCCCTGGAGAAGATTTTGCTCATGTTCACCCTTACGAAGATCTTTCGGGCCTCCTCGAAAAGAAGAGTCCAAAAGCGCACGTCCATCCGGACTACAAGTCGCAACCCGGCATTATAAATCTGGATTCCACCCACTGTGTTGACGCCGAGACATACTCTCATTTCGTCCATCGGACAAGAAGTGCCCCGAAAGAACCAACCGAAAGAAGAAAACGCCTGGTATTGCCATCAACACCAAGCGAATGGAAAGGCATTGAAGAAGAACTCCAATCAGCACTCCCTCTCATCCTCCCCTCCTCTCTCATCAAACGCCTGTCGTGTGACGAAGCAGTAGCGAAATTTGAAAGATATCTCTACGACTTCATATCACAACGGGTACCTCAAACAAAAACAGAAGAACAAATTCATGAGCGAAAAAACCGCCACGTAATCCGGCTCCAAACAGAACTCACGCAAAACCGACAACAAAAACTGGTCCAAAAGAGACATCTGCGAGATCTCAAAAGGGCACGTTCAATTCCAGCTGCTGTTGCAAAAAGCCTGCAAAAAACTTGGCGAGTATTATTGAAGACCGGTAACCGCCTCCGCCGTCGTCTCAAGGAAGCAACTTTAAGCTCCGCTCAACGACAAGCAATACACGCTTCCGAATTGACCCTCATAAGTTTGCCAAAAATCTGTTTCATCCCCCCTCAACCCAAACCACTTCCTCCCTATCCAAAAAAGACTGTGATTCCTACTTTCCCAACCTGTACAAAGACGGCTAATCGTGAACAAACCTACGTGCCCTTACCTGAAATGGTTCGCCCAACTGTCCCCTTTGACCTCAAGCCACCGTCCTTCTCGGAAACCAAAAGATCTGTGCTCGCTAAGCGTAATGGTGCAGCCCCTGGCAGAGATGGTATTAGCTACCTTGTTTACAAGAGACTTCCCACCGCTTTATTTTTCTTACACAAACTCATTGTCAAGTGTTGGACAACTGATGTAGCTAACAGCTGGGCCTACGCTGCTATCTCCCTCCTTCATAAGGACGGCGATCCACTTCAGGCCTCAAACTATCGTCCGATCGCTCTGACAAACTGCTCGGGTAAGGTATTTTTCTCTTTGTGGTCAAAACGCCTAGAGAGTTTTCTGCTGGATAACAAATACTTTGACAGAGCAAAACAAAAGGGTTTCCTCCGTAACGTTGCAGGATGCCCCGAACACATTGCTGCCACAAAGGCTACCATCAAAAATGCAAAAGATCACTATCGCCAACTGGTCATAGCATGGATTGACCTACAAAACGCTTTTGGAAGCGTCTGGTGGTACCACGTGCCCCCTATGCTTGCACGCATAATCTTCTTATATTACGAACTCTTAGTAGCCACAATCGAAGGGAAAGAATGGTCATCAGAACCCTTCGTTTTTGCTGTGGGCGTCTTTCAAGGATGCTGCATCTCTCCTCTCCTTTTCAATATAGTTTTCAATCTACTACTTGACCTCCTATCATCGTTGACCAAAAACAACGGTTACCATTTCAAACATAAGACCTCAACGGATGAAGTAATCGTGCACGAAGCTGCCTATGCTGACGATCTCAAACTACACAGCCGATCCACGAAACACTGTCAATCGTCCATCAACATGATAGACAAATTTCTGTCATGGACCAGAACAATGGCCGCGAAACCGCCCAAATGCAAAAGCCTTGCTTTCAAATATTGGACTAAAGCCGACGACCATAAGGGTCTCAAACGATTAATGCCGATTTCGTTCCCACCTTTCGACCCCGCCCTGACTATTACTGGCAAACCAATTAACTTCATCGCTGACAAGCCTTTCAAAGACCTCGGATGGATTGTCTACCATGACCTCAACGAAAACGAACAACGCGCAGAAATCCAAAAGAAGTTCATTCTTTCTATGCAAGCCATCGATACTATTAGCTGCTCGATCAATGGCTTTATGAAACTTTGGCTCTACCAGCAGTATGCTGTCCAGTCACTTGCCTGGCCATTTCTCATTTATGACCTCTGCTTATCTTTCGCCAAAACCCTTGAGAAAATTGCGACCCGCTTCCTCAAAAAATGGGTCAATATCTACAAAAGAGCTCTGATCTCCTGCCTTTACCGCCCACGCTCGAGATTCGGTCTACAGCTCCAGTCCATCGTCTCTTTTTACCAGCGACTTCAAATCAACCGTGCTCACATGCTGAAGTACTGCCCAGATAAACACCTCTCGTCCATCTATGCGATGAACCTGACGAAACACGAAACGTTTCGAACTATCTGGAAACCAGAGCCTGTGCTCGAAAAGCTTGAGGCACAAGTTGATTTTGAATTCAAACATCGAGGCCAATCCGATCATCTCGGACTTGGCCATGGTCGCTACCCAAAAGAACATTCCATCACAGACCGCAAAGACAGGATTTTAGAATTAGCTGCTGAGACAATACTTGAGGCAACCACAGTGCATGACATGGACAAAGCCATGCAAGGGTGCTTTCTTCGTTTTGAAGACGCATGCCCCTTTGATCTCTCCTGGACTCGCCTCATCGGAACCCGTAATCCCCGTTTAATCTCGTGGGTCATCAACGCAAGCACAAACTCGGTTATTACCCCCGACCTTAGACGTCTGTGGGGAATCATTCCCAACAACAAGTGTGCTCTCTGTTCTGGTCAAGCACATTTATGTCACATCCTCTCCGGTTGCCATGTTGCCCTCAAACAAGGCCGTTACACCTGGCGTCACGACTCTGTGCTCGGCACTATTGAAGCTCCCCTTCAAAAACACATCGAGAGCCATAACAAACGCCCCCGTATAGACGAAAATGAATCAAAGTCTATGTTTGTGAAAGAGGGCGAGCAGAAGTCTAAAGGGCAGTCATTTCATCGTCCATGCCTGCTTGACACCGCAAACGATTGGCAGCTCCAAATCCAGTACACCGGTTCTGAGCAAGCCTTTCCTGTCCACATCTGTGTCACTGACCTCCGCCCCGATATTGTTGTCTGGTCATTGTCTACCAAGATATGTATACTGATCGAGCTCACGTGCCCGGTCGAGGAAAACATTCTTGATGCACGAGCCTACAAGACTAACCGATTTAATGTGCTCAAATTTCAAATCGAGGACAACGGATGGACCTGCCACCTTCGACCAATCGAATGCGGGGCTCGCGGCATGGTATCGTTCTCTGTTCATATGTTTCCGCGCCTTGGGTTTTTCACATCCCCAATCCAAATCCCTTTCCTTCAAGCTATCGTCCTGCGTAGCTCGTTGCTCTTTTGCGATCTATCGCTCCTGTGCAGTCAAAAATTGGACTAATCTTCCTCTAGTCCGTATCGGTGACTGCATTCCGTCATACTAGCCGTCCAGTGTTGCATAGCCCGGGCTAGGTCCCTTCGGGGGTTTAGGCCTCATACAATGTCATCATTGTAGCTTGCGCAAGCTTACGGTGCTCAAAACACTTGGACTAACGGCTTCCTTTTCTTTCTCTTCTTCCTTATCCTCCCCACTCTCCATTCCTAGATTGCCTTTTTCTTCAACGTCCTTCCTCCTCTTCTTTTTTCCAGAACACAGTCTACCCGTGATTCCCATCCCGAACACATGCACAGTACACAAATTACTGTTTGATGTGAAACTGCGTTCCTTTGCAAGGACTACATTCCTTTGCGACATCTCATCCATATGTGACCCCGTTGCGGCGATAAAGCGCGGCAACCAAACCTTTCTCCTTTTTCTTCTTGGGCTGACCACCCTGGCTCAAACAAAGAGGCTTGCTTCCCCTAAGTTAAGCTGTAAGTTACAAAAACTACATGCGAAAACCTACCGACGCACCGCTATTCCCTCCGGAGTGGCCGCCGTCACCCTCCCAGTGCGTGCTCTGCACCGCCTGAACCCCCTGGAGAAGATTTTGCTCATGTTCACCCTTACGAAGATCTTTCGGGCCTCCTCGAAAAGAAGAGTCCAAAAGCGCACGTCCATCCGGACTACAAGTCGCAACCCGGCATTATAAATCTGGATTCCACCCACTGTGTTGACGCCGAGACATACTCTCATTTCGTCCATCGGACAAGAAGTGCCCCGAAAGAACCAACCGAAAGAAGAAAACGCCTGGTATTGCCATCAACACCAAGCGAATGGAAAGGCATTGAAGAAGAACTCCAATCAGCACTCCCTCTCATCCTCCCCTCCTCTCTCATCAAACGCCTGTCGTGTGACGAAGCAGTAGCGAAATTTGAAAGATATCTCTACGACTTCATATCACAACGGGTACCTCAAACAAAAACAGAAGAACAAATTCATGAGTGAAAAAACCGCCACGTAATCCGGCTCCAAACAGAACTCACGCAAAACCGACAACAAAAACTGGTCCAAAAGAGACATCTGCGAGATCTCAAAAGGGCACGTTCAATTCCAGCTGCTGTTGCAAAAAGCCTGCAAAAAACTTGGCGAGTATTATTGAAGACCGGTAACCGCCTCCGCCGTCGTCTCAAGGAAGCAACTTTAAGCTCCGCTCAACGACAAGCAATACACGCTTCCGAATTGACCCTCATAAGTTTGCCAAAAAAATCTGTTTCATCCCCCCTCAACCCAAACCACTTCCTCCCTATCCAAAAAAGACTGTGATTCCTACTTTCCCAACCTGTACAAAGACGGCTAATCGTGAACAAACCTACGTGCCCTTACCTGAAATGGTTCGCCCAACTGTCCCCTTTGACCTCAAGCCACCGTCCTTCTCGGAAACCAAAAGATCTGTGCTCGCTAAGCGTAATGGTGCAGCCCCTGGCAGAGATGGTATTAGCTACCTTGTTTACAAGAGACTTCCCACCGCTTTATTTTTCTTACACAAACTCATTGTCAAGTGTTGGACAACTGATGTAGCTAACAGCTGGGCCTACGCTGCTATCTCCCTCCTTCATAAGGACGGCGATCCACTTCAGGCCTCAAACTATCGTCCGATCGCTCTGACAAACTGCTCGGGTAAGGTATTTTTCTCTTTGTGGTCAAAACGCCTAGAGAGTTTTCTGCTGGATAACAAATACTTTGACAGAGCAAAACAAAAGGGTTTCCTCCGTAACGTTGCAGGATGCCCCGAACACATTGCTGCCACAAAGGCTACCATCAAAAATGCAAAAGATCACTATCGCCAACTGGTCATAGCATGGATTGACCTACAAAACGCTTTTGGAAGCGTCTGGTGGTACCACGTGCCCCCTATGCTTGCACGCATAATCTTCTTATATTACGAACTCTTAGTAGCCACAATCGAAGGGAAAGAATGGTCATCAGAACCCTTCGTTTTTGCTGTGGGCGTCTTTCAAGGATGCTGCATCTCTCCTCTCCTTTTCAATATAGTTTTCAATCTACTACTTGACCTCCTATCATCGTTGACCAAAAACAACGGTTACCATTTCAAACATAAGACCTCAACGGATGAAGTAATCGTGCACGAAGCTGCCTATGCTGACGATCTCAAACTACACAGCCGATCCACGAAACACTGTCAATCGTCCATCAACATGATAGACAAATTTCTGTCATGGACCAGAACAATGGCCGCGAAACCGCCCAAATGCAAAAGCCTTGCTTTCAAATATTGGACTAAAGCCGACGACCATAAGGGTCTCAAACGATTAATGCCGATTTCGTTCCCACCTTTCGACCCCGCCCTGACTATTACTGGCAAACCAATTAACTTCATCGCTGACAAGCCTTTCAAAGACCTCGGATGGATTGTCTACCATGACCTCAACGAAAACGAACAACGCGCAGAAATCCAAAAGAAGTTCATTCTTTCTATGCAAGCCATCGATACTATTAGCTGCTCGATCAATGGCTTTATGAAACTTTGGCTCTACCAGCAGTATGCTGTCCAGTCACTTGCCTGGCCATTTCTCATTTATGACCTCTGCTTATCTTTCGCCAAAACCCTTGAGAAAATTGCGACCCGCTTCCTCAAAAAATGGGTCAATATCTACAAAAGAGCTCTGATCTCCTGCCTTTACCGCCCACGCTCGAGATTCGGTCTACAGCTCCAGTCCATCGTCTCTTTTTACCAGCGACTTCAAATCAACCGTGCTCACATGCTGAAGTACTGCCCAGATAAACACCTCTCGTCCATCTATGCGATGAACCTGACGAAACACGAAACGTTTCGAACTATCTGGAAACCAGAGCCTGTGCTCGAAAAGCTTGAGGCACAAGTTGATTTTGAATTCAAACATCGAGGCCAATCCGATCATCTCGGACTTGGCCATGGTCGCTACCCAAAAGAACATTCCATCACAGACCGCAAAGACAGGATTTTAGAATTAGCTGCTGAGACAATACTTGAGGCAACCACAGTGCATGACATGGACAAAGCCATGCAAGGGTGCTTTCTTCGTTTTGAAGACGCATGCCCCTTTGATCTCTCCTGGACTCGCCTCATCGGAACCCGTAATCCCCGTTTAATCTCGTGGGTCATCAACGCAAGCACAAACTCGGTTATTACCCCCGACCTTAGACGTCTGTGGGGAATCATTCCCAACAACAAGTGTGCTCTCTGTTCTGGTCAAGCACATTTATGTCACATCCTCTCCGGTTGCCATGTTGCCCTCAAACAAGGCCGTTACACCTGGCGTCACGACTCTGTGCTCGGCACTATTGAAGCTCCCCTTCAAAAACACATCGAGAGCCATAACAAACGCCCCCGTATAGACGAAAATGAATCAAAGTCTATGTTTGTGAAAGAGGGCGAGCAGAAGTCTAAAGGGCAGTCATTTCATCGTCCATGCCTGCTTGACACCGCAAACGATTGGCAGCTCCAAATCCAGTACACCGGTTCTGAGCAAGCCTTTCCTGTCCACATCTGTGTCACTGACCTCCGCCCCGATATTGTTGTCTGGTCATTGTCTACCAAGATATGTATACTGATCGAGCTCACGTGCCCGGTCGAGGAAAACATTCTTGATGCACGAGCCTACAAGACTAACCGATTTAATGTGCTCAAATTTCAAATCGAGGACAACGGATGGACCTGCCACCTTCGACCAATCGAATGCGGGGCTCGCGGCATGGTATCGTTCTCTGTTCATATGTTTCCGCGCCTTGGGTTTTTCACATCCCCAATCCAAATCCCTTTCCTTCAAGCTATCGTCCTGCGTAGCTCGTTGCTCTTTTGCGATCTATCGCTCCTGTGCAGTCAAAAATTGGACTAATCTTCCTCTAGTCCGTATCGGTGACTGCATTCCGTCATAGCCGTCCAGTGTTGCATAGCCCGGGCTAGGTCCCTTCGGGGGTTTAGGCCTCATACAATGTCATCATTGTGCTTGCGCAAGCTTACGGTGCTCAAACCGGCGGGCGCGGCACACAGAAACGCACGCCGTCCCCGACGAGCCCCGCGGCGCAGCGGCAGCGCGGCCACGTGTTGAGCAGCTCGCACGTGGCATTGGCGGTACATTTGACAAAAGCGCAGCGGTCCAGCAACCGCAGCGCGCTGCCGCCCGTAGTTTGTGTCACTGGCAGGCGTATCAGGAACGAAGACTGGTTCAGCGACGTCTGACCGGCCAGCAGCCGGGCGATCAACAGGTTGTAGTCGTCGCGCTCATTGAGACTCGGCCTCAGGCACGCCACGCGCATGAACACCGTGTCGGACGATCCTTGCAGCGGTAGGCTAGCCACGGTGTCAAAGGCAGAGCGCTCGTTCACGGGTTCTGGGCTAGCACTCGCACGGCCCTCCCGCTGGGGCTCAACACCGCGAGCCGCAGCTTGGGCCTGGCGCTACCGCTGCAGTAGTGCACCTGACCCACGTCCGTGGCTATCTCGTCGACAGTGAACGTGCCGTTGCGCGGGTCGCCCGTAGTGGAGATGAACAGCAGCGAGCCGGTCGACGTAACCGCGAACGCTGCCGTGGCGGACGGGATTGAAAGGCACTGCACTATCAGGTCTGTGGTCGACCACAACAGCCGCTGGCCTAAGACACCCGTGCTCTCGAGCCAAACCAAAACATTGCACTGGCCCATCAGGCCCAAGCCGGTAGGGTTTTCTTGCCACAGCGGCGAGCCCCACGGCGGGTCGTTGGCCTTGGCCCAGGGCACTGACCCGCTGCCTAATATCGCCTTGCCGTTGGACAAGTTGTACAGGCGGTATGGCACCACGAGCTCTTTGGGTGACAACAAAAACGTCGATCTTGCACAGGGAAGCAGCATAAACAAAAGGCTGTCCCGCACAGGCACGGATGAAAACATAAAGGGGCAGCGATCAGCAGTTTCGAAATACATCGAGCGGGCACTGACGCTGACGTACCCCCAGTCCGTGCCAGCGGGAGGCGGCCAGTCCCAACGGCTGGCTTGTACCCAATTCCAATCATTCAAGCCCCAAATAGCGCCCTGGTACTAGACTAGCGGCTGGCTTAGTAGGTGACCTTTGAACAAGTGCTTATAAATTTGTGAATTATTAGCTGTCGTGCTCACAAACACGTAGGTGTCGGCCCAGCTTTCTGGCCCGTTGCGGTACGTCATTACAAAATCGTCGAGCCCGTCTCTGTCCAGGTCGCCCAGCGCCAGTTGCGGTTGGTACCACTGCATCTCGGCGCCCGGAACCATCAACAAACTCTCGTACTGCAGCCTGCCTAGACCAGCCAGCATATCCTGCTCCTGGTAGGCGACACACCGCAGCCCGCCGCTGACGGCCGGCAGCAGCCGGCCCTGCGGGCACGTGTACGCGACGCCCAGCCCGTTGTTGTTGTCCCTATACCCCGCCTGGCAGAACAGCGTGCACTTGGGGCCGTCAGGTACCAGGTAGTTACACTGCGAGCCGAACGTCGACCCGCGCAGGAGCTCCCACTGGCATGGGATGCGGTTGCAGCCGTTGGTGCCGAAGCCCTGGGCGGCCGGGTCGTTTTGCCGGAAGGCGGCAACGTTACAGGTGCACAGAGCGTAGCCTCCGCTGTCATACGAGCACGTTGCATTCGGATGGCAGGTGGTGCTCGTGCACAACGCCGACACCCGCTGATCACATCGCAGTTCCGCCCACGTGCCATACACGGGGACAGACGTCGTCTGATAAGGAAACTGTTGAAATAGCGGACAGTCTGGGATCGGGTAAAAATACCAGCCCGGCGCACAGCTTGCGTCACATTCTAAGCTTGTCTTGGGCCCCTGGCAGCCCGCCATATCTAAAGCGGCACTATTGAATCCCCCATTATCGACGCTGGACCTCGTTGCAGCAAGATCCCAGCCCATCGCAAACGTTCTGGTGTTGGCGGCAGAGTAGTAAGGAACATAATTTTCACGGCGGCAACCACAGTACTGGTTAGTAGAATTATCGGCAGTAGACCGGGAAGCCACGTTTACCCAGGAAGGAAACTGCAGTTTCAGATTGTAGCAGTCTGTCCAGAGCCCGGCCCAGACACAAACCGTCTCGCCGGAGCAAATAGCTACGCTATTCCGAAGCTCGTAAATCCCATAAGAGATGGTATACATCGGATTCGCAAGCACAAGAAGAGGCGACTTGTATCAAAGTTTTCTTGTGCCTTTTCTTAAAGTATGTTTTCTTTATTTGTAAAACACTCCCAGAGGCAGTCCTTGTTTCGCTCCCCTCTTTCCGCGACCTCACGCCTCCCCTCCCCCCCCCCCCCCCTTTCCATCCTTTCTTCGATCTCGTGGCGGGGGGTTGTGGCAAGGAAAAAGAAACAAAGGAACGTCGTATAAATCACTTTGCTACAAAATAGCTCCTAAGATTTTTGCGACCCTCTCTCCCTTTCCCCCCCCCCCCCTTCCCAAACCTTCCCCTTTGCATCCCCTGAAGGGGGGGGGGGAGGGAAGGGTGTGGGGGAAGTGTCCCGCGGACAAACAAAAAAAGCCAATGCTAGAAATGTATGGGCCCCAGGTACTGCCCGACCAGCCCGGGCGACGCACGCGGGCCAGCGCAGACATTGTATACACCAGGGCGCGAGCTCGTGCGTGTACCAGCGTTCGCGGCCGCTGTCGAGCCCGCTCCAGTCCGCCTCGCAGTACCCAGGGCCGGCACAAGCGCGCAGCCCGCACAGGCTGTCGCCCTTGCGCACGAGCGACACAATAACGTACGAGGCGGGCGACACATCTACGACACCGGGCAGCGTGGCCAGTACATTTGTGTCGCGCCCGTCGGCGGGCGTGGCCTCGATCAACTCTCCGTCGTCGTCCCGTACCCAGTTGAGCGCGTGCTCAGCTCCTGTACAGCGGTACAGCCGCAGCCACAGCCGCACACGGCGGTCCAGCGCTGCGCGGTCCAGGAACAACGGGATCTCCTGCACGGGCTGCGCCCCGCGCGGGACCAGGCGCAGACACAGTCGGTCGCCGGCCAGGGCCTGCGACAGACGCAGCGCGTCGGCCACGCGCCGCGTTTGTGCGGCCAACACCTTGCGGTGCACGGCTCGCGTGGTCTGTTCGAAAACGTCCCGCAGGCAGTCCTGGGCGTGGAGCGCCGCGCGGCCCCAGACCCCGCGCACAAACGTCCATTGCTCGGCGCTGGTCTTGCGGGCGGCGTACTCGGTGGGCTCGGCGCCTAGCCTGGCCAGCAGGCCCGCGAGAAGCTGCCCCCGCACCCACGCGATCTTGCGGCCCTTGGTGCACACACTCCGGATGCCGTGCGGATTCTTGTGGAAGATGCACCACAGCATCGCCCAGTCAACGCCGGGGCAGTGCTGCCAGCCTTGGGCCAGTAGGTCGTCTACTGTCCGCATTAGCGCCTGTGGGGTGCAGATGAGCCTCTGCAGCAGCACCTTGCGTGCACCGGCATCTAGCGCGAAATGAGGTGGCGGCGGGCACGCAGGGCGCCGCTGTCGGTACAGCCCAGTTGACACGGCAGGGCTCGGGCAAACCGGCCGAGCCCTGCATTCGCCGCTCTTGGGGGGTTTGTTGGTACAAGGTTAAGGAGCGGCGATGAGAGAGAGAGAGAGAGAAAAGCGAGAGAGAGCGGGGGGGAAAAAAAGGGCGGTCACGGGTGGAATTCGAAGAAAAGGAATGAAGAAGGGAAGGAAAGGGGGGGGGGGGAGGGAGAAGTGAACCCGGGAGGGTAGGGGAAGAAAAAAGGTCTACAACCCCTCTCCCCAAGAGAGAAGAGGATCAAGAGGGAAGGGAGGGGGGGGGGCCGAGCGGGTATTTGCGGGAGGGGGGGGGCCGCTGGCAAGAATAAAACAAAAAAGCAGGCCACTAGAGAGCAGAAAGGGCGGGAGGGGGGGGGGGCGGGCCTCTCCGAAGCCTTTTTTTTGTATGTAGCAGTCGCGCGCCATTTCTCGTTGCAATCAATCGGCCTGTACCACACACCCATACCTTTTGTTTTTTTGTTTGGAAACAAAGAAAAAAACTTACCAGACCCAAAAAAGCAGCAGACCCTCTTTTTCTTCTTCTCTTCCCCGACCCCCCTACAGTAGAATCTAGTTGTGAAGAGGAAGGCCTCAAAAATGTTCAGCACCGTGACCGTGTCGTTCGAGCCCTGCGCGGCCCTCTCTGATTCTTTTACGGAGGAAACTATACGCGCGATCGCGGCAAGGGCCAAGCTGTTAAGGTGGCAGACGTGCTTGCTCGACCTGGAAGAACTAGGGCTAGAGCCCGGCGACCGGTCGCTCGAAGGCGACGCCTGCGTGTTGTTGATTAGGCGTGGCGTATGGCGTTTCATGGAGTTGGGGTCCATGGCTTTAGGTTTTTGCCGTTACCAGCGGGTGCTTGCAGCCTGCTACAAGACGAGTTGCTAGCGCTGAAGTGGCCAGCGAGCCCCGCCCCCGTGCGGGGGGGGGCCTCAGCCTCCCCCCAAAAAATTGCCAGACCCTGGCCTTCGGCGAGGCCGACGGCGCCGTGCCGCTCGGGATCCTGCCGTTGCTGTCCCGGCTGAAACGCGGGATTGAGGGGCTGATCCCGGAGGCGCGGGACTGCCCAGCACGCGGCAACCTGTACTCGAACAACCGCCGCCAGGGAATGGCGCCGCACGGCCACGACGGCCTGGCCGGCGTGATTGGTGCGAGGCTCGGCGCCGCCATGGGCCTGTACTTGCACTGGTACTTCGGCCGGCACCCCGTAGGCAGAGAGGTGAGCATCCAGCTGGACCACGGCGACGTTTACATCATGTCGGCCGTCAGCGCGGGGGCCGGCTGGCGCGGCAGGTCGGCCTTGGCGCTCCGCCACGCAGCGGGATCCATTTGCTACGCGCGGTTCCTGCCCCCCCGCCCCAAGAAAAGAAAGCGACAGCCCCACAGCCCGCCACTGGAACTGCCGCCGCCGCCGCCACTGGAGCTGCTGCTGCCGCCGCTGGTGCCGCTGGCGCTGCCGCCGCGGCAGCCGGAGCTGCCGCCCGACTTTGTTCTGCAGTCCCCGCCCCTAGACCTCCTGCCGCCGCCGCTGGAGCCGCCGTCACCGCCCCCGCTACCGGCCTCGCTCAGTAACATCTCCGGGAAAACGTGACTGCTCTCCACACCCACTCCCCGCCCCCCCCCCCCTCCCTTTTTTTGGCATTTCCCGGGCGCCTGGCCAAACCACCATCGTCAGCCAACACCATTTTTTTTTGTTGTTGTTGTACAGATATGATTCCCTGAGCCTATAACACTCGCGCTTTTTTTTCTTTAAATTGCGCAGTTTGGACCGAGGAGAACGCTAGCAGGAGGGGATTTTTTTATTCTTGTTTTTGAACCTCAGATATCTTGGCCTTTTTTTCTGGTAGAGCTTTTTTAGTATTAAGTGAAAGTAAATACACCCGGCGCGCAAGACGTCTGTTCAAATTAATGACCCACGTTACCGTAGTTTTCTACGCAGTGAATGACGCAGGATATTTTCTGGAACCTAGGATCCAAGGCAAGGTTGACCTTGGAAATTGGGAGGGCTTCAATAAGCTGCGAATTGCCGTCCTGAAAGCTCTGAATATTTCTTTAAACACGCCGTTATGGCCTTGCAGGCAGGGAGTGGCGGCTAAACCTGTCGACGAGGAAGCCATAAAAAGCGAAATAAAAAATGATGATCTCCAGTTAAGGGCAGAAAGCTACGAGGCAGATGAGCAAAGATTTGGGGATGAGGTGAAATTAAAAACGACCATGCATAAATGGTATAACAAGCTGTGCAAGCCAGTGAAACGAGAGGGAAGTGCTTGCATTTCGCTGACTGTCGTAGGCAACGAACATACCTACGTCGTCGATTCCGATCCATTGGTCAAATTGGTAGACCAGCGGGGCCGGGGATTGCGCAGGTCTTTTAGTGTGCACGATTTCCCTGACGAAGTTAACCAGCACTTAGCAGACGCGTTAGCTACGCTATTGCGCGAAAGACCTCGGTGCCTTGTTGGCCGCGTAGAGGACGCGCGTCGACTAGACAAGCTGTTGACCGACGCAATAAGTGACAGACGGCCTTTGCTTGGGCCGTACCGCCCCAAGATAATACCTACTTTGCAAGAGTTCCTAAGGAGTTTCAGCGGGGGTTTGCCTGACGACTGGCGAGCAGTGTTGTACGCGGTCATACATTCCGTCGATCTAGAACGCGCTTGTTACCAACTGGGTTATTATGGAACGCGCCAGCTGATCGTGAAACTGCAAGATTGGAGCTTGAAGTCTGAGGTTAAGGAGCTGACTGACAAGCTGAATTCGATACTTTTGACCATGCTGAGAGACGAGCCCGATCGAGAGAGGCGCAGAATGACCACAAGAGCGCAAAGCAAAGCGAATCCAACAAGCGCTATACAAGACGAAATAAGACGGTTTTTGGGAAGCGTCGGTCGCGCAGCTTGCGCCGGGTGTGGCTGCCCCAAGTAAAAAAGAAACACACGCAAATCAAACCTCATCAGAAATAAAGTTGTTTAATTCTTTTTTTTTTTGACTCTATCGATTGAAGTCTTTGGTCGAAAGAAATGTCTTGCTCGCCTAGGGGCCACAGTCTCCTGTTTTCCGGCGAATTTCGCGACAAATGCCCACCGGTGCCGTAATTCACGGACGCTGTGTTTTTAGCAGAAAAAAAAGAATTTCTTTATTTTGGCAATTTAGCTAAATCTGTGATTGCAAAAATTTCGGAAAAGATTGGCGGGCGGGGAAAATGTATAATTTTTTGTAAATTTCCCCGCCCGCCATTCTTTCCCGAAATTTTGGCTATTAAATTTTGCAAGATTGCCGAAATTGTCCTCTTGCAAAAAAAAAAAAAAAAAAAATCAGTCACTGACAGAGTTTTGCGGTGAAAGAAAGTTTCTCGCGAAAGTTTGCCAAAGTTCGCGGCAAAAGTCATATTGTCGCGAAGTTGACCTGATTCCGGACAACATAAGAAAAAAAAGAATTTCGTCATTTTGGCAATTAGCTAAATCTGTGATGGCAAAAATTTCGGGAAAGATTGGCGGGCGGGGAAAATGTATAATTTCTTTGTAATTTTCCCCGCCCGCCATTATTTCCCGAAATTTTTGCTATTAAATTTTGCAGGGAAATTGGCCTTTGCTAAAAAAAAAAAAAAAAAAAAAAATCAGTCACTGGCCGAAATTTGCGGTGAAAGAAAGTTTTGCGCGAAAGTTTGCCGAAATCTGTGGTGAAAGAGAAGTTTCACGAAGGTTTGCTGGAATGTACGGTGAAAAAGAGGTCTTGCGAAGGTTTGCAGGCATTTGCGGCATAAGAAAGTTTTGCGCGAAGTTGACCTGATTCCGGACAATATTAAAAAAATGAATTTCTTCATTTTGGCAATTAGCTAAATCTGTGATAGCAAAATTTTCGGGAAAGAATGGCGGGCGGGGAAAATTACAAAAAAAGTATACATTTTCCCCGCCCGCCAATCTTTCCCGAAATTTTTGCTATTAAATTTAGCAGGGAAATTGTCCTTTGCTTTAAAAAAAAAAAAAAAAAAAATTCAGTCGCTGGCCGAGATTTGCGGTGAATTTCGCAACACATGCACAAGGTGCCGAGATTTACGGACACTTTGTGTGTTGTTTGCCGCGCAGCCGGATTTCCCGGTGTTTTGGCATGCCAAAAGTACATGCAATTTAGAGGCGCTAGTAAACATTTTTAATATGAGATCACAACAGCCGCAAGGGGTAGTTTATTTTCTCTTGTACTGCGTGTTTCAATTCATCTTCGTATTTCTTACGACGTTGATTGAAACTTCCGGGAGAAAAGACTTTTGCTCGGTAGATTTGTCTTGGACTACCGGCATGCGTTGCCTTTGCCCTCCTCGTGTTTTCAGGATTATTTCCTTGATTGTTGAGGAGGCTTGGAATGCTTTGTCTGGCTGCAGGCACGCGTGGCGACACGTGTGGCATTTCTGCGGGGCTAGGGTTCTCTGAGCTATAGTTCGAACCAAAAGAGACATCCCGAACAGCTAGACATCCCGAACAGCTAGAAGGGACTTCAATTCAGAAGGAATCTTTTGGTCGTCCTGTCTAATGTCTGGCACGACCGCGGAAGCACGAATCACGAACGAAAGCAACTGTTCTACATCGGCTAACACGATTTTTTTGAAAGCATCTTTTTGGCGCTTTGTATACTCGAGCTTAACTGCGATCCATCCGTCCTTTGTTTCAAGAAATGCACACTCTTCTTCTACTTCATTGAGCCAGCCGATTGTTTCGAATCTTCTGCCTAAACCAACCTGGCTTTTCTTGTACCGCAATTTTTTCATGTAGTGAAGGGCCACATCACACGGTCCGTAGCAGTACTTAGGGCTGGCCTGGCGTTCGAGAACTTGGCCAAGGCGCAGAAGACTCGAAAACCACCATTTGGCACATCGCTTAAAATTTTCTTGGCCTTTAGCCTCCTCCTTTAACAAATCCAAGACGTAATCGTGAATGCGCTCTACCAGAGGATTTTTGCCCGATTGTCTAAGGCTGTTAGCCAGCAGGCTCAGCGCATTGCACAGCACCAGTGTCTCCCGGAACGTTTCGGGGCTTTCGTCCTTATCCATTTCCATGAATTCCAAACAAAAGTACGGGTCCACGTCGTTGAGTAGAAAGCGTCGTTTGGTACTAGGGCTGCCATAGCAAAACCCGTTCATGAAAGGTCTTGCCGTCGGCCGGATTGTGGCAGTTTTGGCACAAAGTCGGTGTTAGACCAAGTCCGTCGATAAACTTTTGTCTTAAGTTGATAGTCTGGTGAGTTACCATGCGGGGCATTTTTGGTGCTCTGGAAACCATGGCCAGAATGGTTTCTTTCCTAGCTCTTTGTTGTATTTTTGCGTTGTACAAGTTTTATTAAAAAAAAAAGTGTGTAGCGCTTTTTTAATCAAGAGATTTCTTTTTCTACTTAAAGTTTTTCCCGCCTTGCTCTGCCCCCTGCGTGGTGGATACGGGAAGTGAGGGGGGGAAGGGCAGGCGAACAGAAAGGAAAGAAAACGAAAAGGGAAGGAGGGTTACAAAGAGAAAACAGCAAAGACGAAGAAAAAGGGGGGAAAGAAAAAAAATATTTTTCTAGTAGGCAAAATAAGGCAGGCCATTCTGTCGCGTGTGCGCCTAAGCTCCTTTGGCCGAGCCGAAGCCGCAGGCGCAATTCTCGTCCTTGTGCAGCATCTCGTGGCACAGCGGGCCGTCGCACTTTTTCCACGCGCAGCCCTCGCAGCCCTGCTTCTCGGCGTGGTTCTCTTTTTCCGTGTGGTACAGGGCCAGGGCACGCGCGCCGACCAGGGCCCTGATCACCGCGGTGCCGGCGGCGGCGGATTCCTTGAGCAGCGGCGCGATCAGCTCCTGTAGCGCGTCCTCGTCGCGGGCTTTCTCGTTGAAGTACGCGATGCAGCCGTACCGCTGCGCACACCACTCGGGGTTGGAGGAGCCGGCATCCCCGCGGCGCACCAGCACGAACTCCTGCGCTGTTTCTTTTTTACTTTCCGCTACTTGTGGTGGTTCGGTCCGCTGTTTCTTTTCGGGGAGGGGGGGGGCCGCGCGGAGGGGGGAAAGGGAGAAAGGAGGGGCGGGGGGAGGGGGGCCGCGCGGGAGGGTGTGGGGGGGGGGAGGACAGTGAAGGAACGATAAGAAAAAAGGGAGGGGGGGGGGGGCCGGAGCCAAGGGACAAAAAAAAACTAGCCCCATAAACAAGGCGCAAACAAAAACAGGAGGGGGGGGGGCCGCGCGGGAGGGTGGGGGAAACAATGAAGAGGGGGGGGGGGGGGTAGTCAAACCCCAAGACGGGAAGCAAGCCTCCTCCCCTTCTGTGCCCCTCTCTTTTCTTTCCCCGCCACATTTTTTGTTCAATTTTCTGGTTGTGGATCTTTTTTGTTTAGAAAAAAGTAAACTACAAGGCCGCGGGCCGCGGGATAGTGCTCTGAAACCGTGTGCGCAGGGCCCTGGCGCCCTCCATGACCCGCGTCAGCCCCAGCCCCATGAGAAAAACCATTTCTACGAGATTACAAAACAGGAGTAGCGTGGCCCGGTAGCTGTTGCTTTTGGCGGTGTGGTGCATGGCGCGTTCCAGCTGCCACAGCACGTAGGCGCACGTCACGGTGGACATGACAATCACTCCCAGCGTCCCGCGTGCTTGCACGGGCAGCTCGGTGCGCCACAACAGGCTCAGGTTGCCGAACACGGAACCGTACGGCTGCCAGATCTCGACGAAGAAGGTGACCGACGAAGCGATCAGCAGCACCAGCAGCGCATAGATGTTCCTGTACGGCAAATAGCTCTGCAGGCACCAGCAGAAACACAGGAAACAGAAAGCGTCCACCACGGTGCAGGTGTCGAAGACAATAGTAGATTCCGCGCGCAGCAGCACGAGGTCTGCCAGCATCACTGCGCCACTTATCAGGAACAGCGCTAGGATGCCCAAGTGCAGCACGCAGTCGTAGTAGAAAAGCGCTATCTGCGCACGTGGCTAGAAACACGCCTACCAACCACGGGTGATTGTTGTACCAGTCGCGACAATCCACCCAGCGAGTACTCGCGAGCATCAGCAGCAACGTGGCCGTCAGGTGCAGCACGGTATATTAACACATGACCTCACGCACGAAGCCGGTGCGCTCCGCGGGCGTCAGGTTGCTGACCGTCATTGTTGTAGCCTGCAGCTGGTCGATTTGCTTGCGCATCTTGGGGATCTCGTTTAACAACTCATGATTTTGTGAGTCTGCAACCGGTGCCGTTGAATTATCACAGGCCTGCACGACCTTCACGACCACTGCTTCGCTGGGTTCCTCAGGCATGACGAGAAGTGTATGTCGTGGAACAGAAATAAAAAACAAGCGGCTGTCTTTCCCCGCAACACAGAAAAATAACAAAAGAAAAAATGCTGCTATTAGTATGTTGTTCTTAAACAGAATACGTAGCAAGCCAACACTGACATTTCTCCTCCCCCCCCCCGCCCTCCCTTTGTTTTTTTTTCTTCGTCCTTCCGGCCTCCCTCGTTCCCGCCCACCAATCCCCCGCTTTTCCACAACCCCCCCCCCCCCCCCCCCCCCTGCGCACGCCCCCCCCCCCCCCCCCCCCCCGCGCGTTACTGTCTCCAACCCCCTACCCTCCCCCTTTTCTCCCCCACCCCCCTTTTTCCGCTTTCCGCCGCGCAAAAACACAGTAAAAAAAGGGGGAGGGGGAGAGAGGAGCGAGGTAAAGAAGATGGCGGCTGTCAATGTGGATCGATTTGCGCGTCATCCGCGGAAGAACAGCCCAAGTATGGATGGCGCAAAGCAAAGACAGCGCGCTGCGTATCAAAGGCAGTTAGACAAAGGCGCCCTGATGGCCACGTACAGTGAGCTCTGTCGCAACAAGGCCTGGTCCAACACAGAGATGTCTGGCAGCTGTCCTTTCGTCATTTGCGACGAGAAAATACGCCGACTGCGTGGCCGTGGTTCGGAATTCGATTTTTGGGCCGCGCTCAAAAAGGTGTGTGCAATTGGAAGGGCTGTGCCGCTGCGTTTTGGCTTGGCAGACAAGACATTTCCCCACCCCGTCGGCCATCCCCCGGTTTCCTGTCCATGCTAAGCTGACACTTGAAGGAAACATCCTTTATGAATTCGGGCATGAATTTAAGCTGCCTCCAGTCGCGCGAGGAAAATCAAGTTTGTGTTCTCCGTTTAGAAGCCAAGCAAGGAAGAACGGAAGTGTGTGTGTGTGTTTTTATTCTTGTTGATTTTTGTTTTTAAAAATTCAGAAATGAAAACTAGTCAACGTCGGTTTCCGGCATGGTCAAAGCATTAAAAAAAAATTACTGGCGCGGGTGCAAATGTTCTCGCTATCTCTTTTGGCAATATAGGTGAAACAAATCCTAGCTTTGAGCGGGATTTAATCAAAACTACCTTCTTGGTTTGTCACAAAGAAAAAAAAGCCTTTCTTTGGCAGAAAATGGCAAGGAGAGAGAAAAAAAGGGGGGGGGGGGGCGGCGCAGAGTACAAGAGAATCACCGGCGCCCGCGCTTGGCACGCGAACCGCCGTGGCCCGCACGCTTGCGTTTAGACGAGCCGGCGGGGTTGCTATTGCTTGGCACGTATTTCTCGTACAGCGCGCGCAGAATTGCGGCCTCGTGGGTCAGGTCGGGCCTGAGCGTGTTCTGGAGCTTGATCAGTTGCAGCAGCTCCTCTACGGAGCCAGTGTCGGGCGCGCCCATGACCTCCGCCTTCCACCAGCACTTGAGCAACTGCTTGTCAATGTCCGTGCGCAGCCCCCAGTGCGAGGCGCGCGCCCGCAGGTTGGAGGTCTCTAGGTCGGCGAGCAGATCGTTCAGAAAATCACGGAACAGCGCGGTCTGGTGCAGGAAACTGTTCCTGTAGAACTGAAAGGCATGGATGACCTCGGCGCTGCGATTGCGGCGGTCGGTCTGCCCGATGGGCAGAGAGAAGGTGCGCGCGACCAGGGCGCACCATTGCTCGTGTGAAATCTCTTGTTCGGGTCGCAGGGCGTCGCGAGAGTACACCAGGGCCGTATTGTCCCTGGCCGCGCAGACGCCCGCCACGGCAGTAGTGCGTCTCTGCTGTGACGCAGGCTCGTAGAACTTGTCGGACCGCAGCTCCTCCACGAACGCAAGCTCCGCCAATTGTCCCGCGTCCTCCTTCCCTGCCCTAAACACGAGGCCCGGCAAAAAGCCCCTGTTGCCCAAGTTCGGCGCTTCCGGCTCTTCAGGCGCTCCCGGTGCATTGTCGTTTCCGTAACTGGAGGACCCGGTCGTTTTTCTCTCGTTCGCCCTTTTCTTGGGAGGTTGCGGCTTGCTGCCTAGGCCGGTTGGCAAGCTATTCTTGAGGTAGGATTCCTCAAAGATCCTGTCTACGTTGCCCGTGCGCTCGCGTGCAATGAGGACGCCGTCCGCGGCATGGTCTAAACTAAAGGCCAGCCTGGTATTTTCCAGTTGCCGGCGAATGAGGTACGTTTCTAACAGCGAGCACATCGGGCTGCATGGCAACCCTATATGGTTGGGTTGGTATGGTGGATACTCGACTACCACCACGTCCTTGCGGGTCCTACCCCAGCTACGGCGGTGAAAACAAGAATACTTTCGTCGATGTCTGAGTTCAGTGAACAAAATGTCGTATTCGCACGCGTCTACACAATCGAAGACTTCGCCCAACGTGCCGTGCTTCCTGCGCGCCAGCAAGCACAAGCCCTGCTTGTACATGCTGAGAACGATCTGGCTGGTCAGCTTGGATAGGTGGGCCCTTAGGTCCCGGGTCGCCGGGTGGCGTGGTTTCTGACCACTCTGGGAGAGGACTGAGATCCCGCCCGACAGGATTTGTTCCCTAACCTTGTTTAAAGCCTCGAATACACAGGGCTCCATACTCATCTTCTCTAGTGTCAGAAGGACCCGGCGACTGACTCGGGTGGCCTGCCGATCCTGAACAGGGAAAATATCTTCCTGTCGCAGGGCCGCCATTCCCCCCCCCCCCCCTCTCCCTGCACGGCCAATTATCGAAACGTCTTTCTGTAAACGACGGGAGATCGAAAGGAAAAAATGGGAAAGAGAGAGAGGGCGGGGTGGGGAGGAGGGGGGAGAAATGGTTAAACTCCAGACATGTTGTTTTGGGGGGGGGCCTTTTTTCAAGAAATGCTGTCTCTTCTCTCCGCCTTAGACCCCCCTTGGTGGTATTTTGCATCATTTCTACCCCTCCCCCCCCCCCTCCCTCCCTCCCCATCCCCCTTGCACACACACATACTCTTTCCTCGCTACATTTCTTACTATTGAGAGAAAAAAGTAATCGTAACGTACGGGGAAGGGGAGGGGGGGGGAGAAGGGTTTGTGCCAAAACAAAACGGCTAGAACCGTTTGAAAATTAAATGTTAGGTCTTAATGATAGCTCTCCTATAAAAGACACATCATTCCACCCCCCCTCTCACTCTTATTTGCGATACGGAATCTAAACGCGCGACACGCCCGCACCGCCGCCCGCTCCCCGCCCATAGGCCTTTCTGTCTCTTTCTCACGCTCGCCAAGAACACCTACGTGTTTACATTTGTTCTAGAAGCCTAGAACAAAGCAGCGGAAGATAAAGAGCCTACTTGTTCCTGTCCCCCCCCCCCTTTCTCTCTCTCTCTCTCTTTCTCTCTCACCTCCACCCCCCCCTCTCCCCAAAGACTCTCTCTCTTGTATGTCTTATATCAATTCTTTTTTAATTTAGATAATTGTAAGAGAACAGCCTTCACTATTAAGAAAAGTCATTGTAAAAATCATTGTGTTGGGATTGATTATCCATTGCAAGGTTTCCTCGGAAGATTCCGCGCCCCCAAACCATGACTCTCGCTGTATAACAAAACGGGCGAATCTAGTGGTGGAAGAGTGTTAATATCTTCGTTTCCTGAAGCGTTCTTAGCATTGGCTGGCAAGTCATCATGAGCGACACGATCTACCGCTCTGGTAAGGCGCGGCGGCCTGTGCGGACCCGTCGGGTTCTTTTGCCTGAGGACCCCAACCAAGGGAAGAGGACGACGCTGTCGTCGGCTGCACAGTCGTTGCCGGGGCTGACGACGACGCGGTCGTCGGTGGCACAGTCGTTGCCGGGGACGGCTGCGCCGTCGTTGCCCACGCGGTCGCCGGCTGCACAGTCGTTGCCGGGGACGGCTGCGCCGTCGTTGCCCACGCGGTCGCCGGCTGCACAGTCGTTGCCGGGGACGGCTGCGCCGTCGTTGCCCACGCGGTCGCCGGCTGCACAGTCGTTGCCGGGGACGGCTGCGCCGTCGTTGCCCACGCGGTCTGTGGAGGAGGGGTTTGGACGGGCGGGTTCCACGGGCCTGAAGAAGAAGAAGAAGAAGAAGAAGAAGAAGAAGAAGAAGAAGAAGAAGAAGAAGAAGAAGAAGAAGAAGAAGAAGAAGAAGAAAAAGAAGAAGAAGAAGACCAAGGCCGTACAGAAGCAGAAGCAGAGCCCCACCGATGATGCCGCGCAGTCGTTAACTGGTGCGGCGCGTCCGGGCTGTCCCAATCCGACGCACAGTGCCAGTCATTAAGTTTCGGGGATGACCGCGGCCGCCCCCTGCCCCCGCAGCGCCGTGGAATGGCTTGGTCTGCTTGACAGGGCGTCGCCCGTTCTGGACGCGCGGCCTCTTGATCGGGCTGTCGCATCTTTCTTATTCGTCGTCCTCGTCGTAGAAGGAGTTCCATTCATCTGTAACCTCCCGCTTCGCCTTGCGGCGCTGGGCGGGCTTGGGCTGCGCTGTGGTGCGCTGCTTGGGCAGCTTAAGGATCCTCACCACATCGCCTGTGAACCTCCTCAGACGCTGCGGCAGATCCTCGGGCGCAAACGTCCATTCGCAGTCACTTCCGTTCGGCAGACAAGCGCCGAGCTCGACCACTGCCTCTGCCTGTGGCTTTTTGTTGCACTCCTGCGTAAGCATGCATTCCGCCGTGAGTGAGAAGTCAGTGCAGATCAAGGACGACACCGGCCCCTGCGTCAACCTGCTGACGATCCCGCGCCTGAAGCCGGGGATTTGGTCCGGAACCGTGGGTAGCACGATCGACAGCGTAACAAACACTGCCACGTCGGGCGCGAGCTTGCCGGCGGCCGTCTAGCTACGGGCCTCGCGTTGATGTTGAACAGCATCAACTGCCGGCCGTGCTCGCTGACCAGCCGTTTGGTGCCACAGTTCACGCGGTGCAGGACGTAGTCGATGAGCAGCAGCGGCGTGCAAGGGGGGCGCGCGGGGCCCTGCGCGCTGCCGACGCGCACGGCCGTGGTGTCCAGCAGGCGAGTCTTGCCGTCCCAGAGCTCAGCGGTTGAGGTAGGGTCGTACGCAGCGCGCGGCCACAAGATCTCCGCGAGGGCTGCGCCCGTCTGGCGGTAACAAGAAATGAGCCATTGCGACTCGTAGAACTTGTCGCGGTCGGGCCAGTCCAGCAGCGCGCGCTGCCTGTTTCTTTCCTTCAAGAGGTTTTTTTCGCTTGCGCTCGCGTAAATCGCGTGCACGTAGGGTGCGTACAGGTACACCAAAAGGTCGAGCACCCTGAGCGGCGCCCAGAGCATCCACGCGGCCTTGATGGCGTTGACCATGGACAGTCCGGAAGGGGGCTCAGCGAGCCCCCAGCGCGACTTCACAGTGTTTTGGTCCAGAGCGGCGGTCGACTGTGCGAACGCCTGGCTGGCCAGCCTGAGTAGCTCTACTGCACTGGGGTCCGAGAGCACGAAGGTGCCAAACCGCTGCTGCTGCAGGGGCCACACTGCTTTTGTCTGTGGCAGCTTCCAGCTGAGCGTCAGCGGCTGTAGTGGTTGCTCAAGCTCGAGCACGCCAGTGCCGCGAACCGCCTTTGGCACCGGCGGAGAGGAAACGGGCGCCGCGGAGCCTCCCCCCTTGAAGCGCAGGATTGGCAGCTCGTCGTAGCAGCAGATTGTGCGCAGGGATTCAAACCAGTAAACAAAAGACCACTGGGCCTGGTGCCTGTGCTTGATGGGCTCGGAATCCTTCTTGCCTTGCGGCGGCGCGCGCGGTGGAACGGTCCCGGCCGCCACTAATGGCGGATGTTTCGTCCGGTAAAGGCTCCCCACGGGCAGCGCGCTGGCGGCAGACTGGTGCGAGGCTACGGTGTGCAGCCCCGCCCGGTCGGGGAGGCACACGCCGCCGCGGCCGCGGTCGTGACGAAGGCCAACGCCCCCAGGCGCGTTATCAGCTTTGTCTGCCAGGCGGGGTAGGCCGTGAGCGCGTCGAAGCAACTTTTGACGTGCGTTGATGCAGGCGCCGTCGCCATAAGGACGGCACACAAGTGAAGCCAAGTCTCGAGGGTCTCCTCTTTTCCCTGTTCCCGTCCAGTAAAGTTGCCCTTCAAAGAAGCAGGCGCCACAGGTAGGACAGACAGCTAGCATATCGACCACACTGTAACCACGCTTCAATGATAAAGCCAAGAAGAAAAAACAACTAACACTGCAACCCTCCCTCCCGTCTCTCTCCGGTGCCGGCCAGCGCCGCCTGTCGGAAAGCCCCCCCCCCCCCCTCCCTCCCCTCTCTCTCCGGTGCCGGCCAGCGCCGCCTGTCGGAAAGCCCCCCCCCCCTCTCCCTTTGTATTTTTTCTTGAGACATCTGCCACCATCCGCAAAACCCCCCACCCCCCCTCCCTCCTTTTCTGTTTTATTTTTAAAAATTAAAAAAAGTGTCTCATACGTCTCAGACCCCCCCTAAAAAGGCTAAAGGTTGCACAGGCAAGGCCGGAGTCGTGAGACAGGGTTGAGACAGGCTCCGAAGAGGGGCAAAATGGTGCCACCTCCCCCTTCAGATCCTCTTGAGACAAATTAATAGAGTTTGAGACAAAAACGGACATTTTTTGAAAATCTATTAAAAAAAATCCCGGAAAATCCCCCCCCCCGGGGTTGGGCGGCGGCCGGACCCGTGGCAGATGTCTCAAACTCCAAGGGAAACTGAAAGGGATTTTTTTTTCGTTTGCGGTAAATTTCCTACTCCCCGTGAATTTCCGCCCTAAAATGTGGCTATGAGACGTGAAGTCGGGAAGTTTATTCACAACTTTTGGGGAGGGGGCAAAAAGTTACCTTTCCCCCGGGAGCCAGGGAGCCAGCCCCGTGGCAGATGTCTCAAGGGAAGCAAGCGTTTTTTTTGACTGTAAATTTTCCTTTAATGAAAAAAAAACAGAACTGGGTGTCAAAGCTAGCAAGCGTGTCCACTGCTTACACCGAGGCTGGCTGGGCGGATGCCTGCTTGGCGACGAGGCGGTAGACGGAGACGGGCCCGTCAAAGATGCGGCAGGCCACGAGATTCTGTTGAGTGAGAGCCATGGCAAAATGGCTGGCCGCGTTCAGCAAAAGACCGTTCTTCGTGTCCACTGCTACCGTGTGGGCCCAGCCGCTGACGAGAAAGATGCCACGAAGGTCGCTGCCCTTACGGGTCAGGTCGTACCAGCTCGCCTTCTTGAGAGGGCGCAGAGAGTAGAGTGAGCTAGTGTCGAAGCACCGGAAGCCGTTGCCGAGAAAATCGATGAGTTGCTGGACTTCGCAGTAGCCTTTCAGCTGCGAGTGCAAGAGGGCGAGGTACTTGCTGGGCGGCTGACAGCCCGCGGCGACCAACACGTTGAAGAACGCGTCTTGGACGCAGTAGTATCGGCCCGAGGAGCGCGCGGAGAGGCGATACAGGTCGCCACGCGGGAAGGGCGCCGGGCCGTCGTCGTTGGCACCGCTGCCCAGCGGCCAGTACACATCTAGCTTCAGGCCGTTCGTTTTGCGCAAGCCCGCCCGGCTGATCAAGCATGAACCATGTGCTGGAGCTGCTCGTGGTCCCGCTCCCTGCCCGGCTGGCCCTTAAACTCGTCCCGAAACACTTTGATGGGGATGAGCTCCTGCACGGGCTTCTTCCGCAGAGGGTCCTTTTTGTCAGGGATCGCAATGATGAACGAGTCGGTGTCCAAATCGACCTTTATGTCCTCCCGGCCGGGGGTCGGAGCATGCGGCTGGTCTTCCCAGTTGTAAGCAATCCACAAGAAGCTCTCCTTGCCGGGGAGCATCACTTCCTGGCGGATGGACCCCTTGGCCTGCTCTGCCTCTCGCTTCAAGTCTTCCGTTGACAGTTCTTGTAGACGGTCCCATGCTTCGGACTCGGGCCCTTCCTCGGGCGGCTCTCCGACGTGACTGCTGTCACATCCATGCTGAGTCACATGATTGTACTCAACCGCCAGGCGGAGGCAGGCCATCTCCTCTCCTGACATCTTCTTGGCTTTCTTTTTCGCTTTCTTCTTCTCTTCTTTTTCCTGTTCCGCTTGGTTGCGGCGGACGAGGGCTGGGTCTTTTCCTGGCTGATGCCGCGGTCCAGTGGCGTGGTCATTTCTCGGTGCGTGCGACCAGGAGGGGGCGGTGGCAGCGCCTTACTGCTCTTCCAGCCAGGGCCGCCCGCATTGGGCGCTGCAGCCTTGGTGGCGGAGCGAGTAGTAATCTTTGCAGAGCCACCCACATTGTGCGCTGCAGCTCTGCTCGGACCGGCAGTGACACCGACACCCCTCTTGGTGCGCGCACTTCGAATCATTCACTGCTTTTTCGGACTGCGAGTGGCAGGAGCCTTGGGCCTGTGCAAAAAAAAAAAATTCGTGGCTGGTACCCACCGCAAAAATAAGGGGATTTTCACTTGTGGGTGGGTCAGGTGGCACCGCCCACCAGAAAAATTTTTATGGCAGATTCCGGTAGATTTCGACCTGGCGCGTCGAACGCCACTTGTTCCAGCCAAAACAGACGACTGGCGGCTGCAGGAGAAGGCCGCAAAGTTCGGTCGCCAAAAAATCCAGAATCATACCACCAGAAAAATCAGGTGTTTTTCACATAACCATGCCGCCCGGTGCCACCCTGCGTGATACGGCCGAAAAATGCATCACCCAGGGGTATTTCTGCACTGCCGCAATCATCCTAACTATTGCCTTTTTTCACCGGTGGCACAGATGACCGCAAAAATATAGTTACACCGCAAAACACACGTATTTAGGCTGACCTTGAATTCCCATCACAAAATGTGGCTATGAGACGTGAAGTCGGGAAGTTTATCCACAACTTTTCAGGAAGTGGCAAAAAACCCCCCTCCCCCCAGGCGCCAGGGGCCAGACCCGTGGCAGATGTCTCAAACTATGGCCTGAAAAGAGTGGTGAATGGTGCCACCGGGGTGATATGGCCGAAAGGGGCACCACCCAGTGACATTTCGGCATTTGCTGAAATTGCCGCGACTACTGCCTTTTTCGCCCGTATCACACGGTGCCGCCTGGTGCCACCAACGACCACAAAAATGCAGTTACACCGCAAAACACGTATAATTTGGCTGATCGTGAATATTCACGTCTAATGCTAATATGACAGTACCAAAATGGAAATACTAACCCGACCGGTCCTGATCGGGACAAAAAGGAAATACATATGATCAGACCTATCGTAGATTTTGTATTATTTTTAAAAAATGTATATATATATATATATATATATATATATATATATATATATATATATATATATATATATATATATGCCCGCTGAAAATTTTGCCGCGACCGCCGCGACCGCAGCGAGCGCCGCGAATGTGCCAATATATATATTATATTGCAGCGAGTGTGCTGCTTTTTCTTCGACTTCCATGCCTCAACCTTATATATATATAAATATTATATATATATATATATAATAATATATATCTTACTTCCTTACTTATATATATATATATACAGGCAATGTATGTTTATGCATTATTATAAATGACCTGAGCAACAATCTCTGCACCAATGATACATGGTTCGCAGTACTTGGGGTGTCGCTGGATTCGCCAAATCAGGAGGCTTTTCGCCTTCATGATTCCCATGATCTGCCAAAAACCTATATAGCCTCGGCGGGTGAACTTTGGGAGCGTGGACCCTGCGGCTTTGTACGCTGCAGATCTCTCTTCCGTCATAGTTATGGGTGCCTCCAGTTTTTCGATCAATGCCTTATACACATTCAACCAGCATACATACATACACATATAAATACATAAATGCATGCATAAATGCATACATTGTGCATATACATACATAAATATTGCATACATGCATACATACATACATGCATACACACATACATGCTACATACGCACATGCTACATACATAATACTATATGCATGCATGAATACATACATACATACATACATACATAAATATACATATACATACATGCATGTATACCTTGTGACTTGGGTACTCTTTGTGCCAGGTCACATAGAGTACCAAGTTTTTCTGCATGGTGGTCAGCCTCTTGCCTTGTTTGAGTTTGCAAGAGTATTCTAACACTTGCTCCTGATGCTTCGAGGATATCCTGAATAACCCAAACGCGTTACAAAAAACAAACAAAAAAAATAAAAAAAATCAATTTCACACATCAGATATTACACATATGTAATATTAATGCGGTCTATGCACTCATCCATGCCATAATTAATAACTGGAACCTTGTTGAGGCACAATTCAGCGTGGGCGATGCACGCTGCAATTTGCGGAATCATACGCCGTGAATCTATGCATGCATGCACAAACCGGTACCTGTGCAAGACACCGAGGATAATGCTGTGTTCCCAATACCGATACCGTAGGTAATATACAATCTTCCCTTCTGGAATGTAGCGATAGTTGGACTCAGCTCCAGATCTGCTTTCCAGTAAATTCCCCAAAGTATCTGCGTAGGCAGCCACCTCTTCCATGCTGATGTTGGAGCGTTTGGGTGCCGCCAGCTGCCGTGGTTGGAACATATCCAGCGAAGCTGCTAGTTCCTGGAACAGAAAGCCAACAAGAAGTAATCATTGTGGCACGCTGCATATAAGTGCCACCACTGACATCACGAAATGCACAGAGCAAGTTCAAACAGTACCAAAGTGGATTGACGCACGACGTTTTTTTTGTAGACTTGTGGTAGCCCTAGGACGGTTTCACACCAACCTGTGTGCAGACCCCAACATAGGTATGCAATTATGACTTTTCCCATCGCGTTCTTCTCTTTGAATGCGTTGCTGTCTTGCTTGACGAAGACCGGTCTAAAAACACACACACATACATACATACATATATATATAATATACATACATACATACATACATACAATGTTACATACATACATACATAGCTACATGCATGCATATAATTTACGTGTATGCCGCAAGCGCCGCGAAGATGCCGCGAAGATGCCGTGAGCCATTCATTGCACATGCATACATGCACATGCTCATTGTAGGTGGTGGCGGGTAAGAAGGCCCAGCGACAGCATCGAAAGGCACCCAAGGTCGCTCGTCGCCCATCTCTCTCTCTCTCTCTCTCTCTCTCTTTCTTTCTCTCTCTCTCTCTCTCTCTCTCTCTTTCTCGCTCTCTCTCTCTCTCCCTTTCTCAAGTCGTAACTTGCTGTGTCGTACTGTCTGTGTCTGTGTTGTAGCCGGCAGCGGTGCTGCTCGAAGCGGATTCTGCGGGTGCGGGAAAGGAAGCGACCACTGTCCACGCTCCATTTGTGATGAGGTACAAACATACATACATACATGCATACTTATAATATTACATACATAGGTACATACATACATACAATGTTACATACATACAATGCATACAAGGATAGTAAATTCAAAGGTACATACATACATACATACATACATACATACATACGTACGTACGTACAAACAATAACAATGTTAGGCCTCCACCGTTGCCGGCACCATTGACGGGACCAGCATGGGGAGCCGAAGAACCAGCGCCAACCGCTTCGACTGCAGGTCATTGCTTACATACATACATAAATACATACATACATACATTCATGCATACATACATACATACACTATGCTTATATAGTAGTACTAATAAGAAACATTGCATTGTTTTGTTGCTCAGGCGAGCGACTCCCATTGGTCCCTTTGACCAGTGTGCAATCTTTGCCGGTCTAAAAACACACACACACATACATACATACATATATATATATACATACATACATACATACATACATACACACATACAATGTTACATACATACATACAATGATATTAGCTACATGCATGCATATAATTTACGTGTATGCCGCAAGCGCCGCGAAGATGCCGCGAAGATGCCGTGAGCCATTCATTGCACATGCATGCATGCACATGCTCATTGTAGGTGGCGGCGGGTAAGAAGGCCCAGCGACAGCATCGAAAGGCACCCAAGGTCGCTCGTCGCCCATCTCTTTCTCTCTCTCTCTTTCTCTCTCTCTTTCTCTCTCTCTCTCTTTCTCTTTCTTTCTCTCGCTCTCTCTCTCTCTCCCTTTCTCAAGTCGTAACTTGCTGTGTCGTACTGTCTGTGTCTGTGTTGTAGCCGGCAGCGGTGCTGCTCGAAGCGGATTCTGCGGGTGCGGGAAAGGAAGCGACCACTGTCCACGCTCCATTTGTGATGAGGTACAAACATACATACATACATGCATACTTATTACATACATAGGTACATACATACATACAATGTTACATACATACAATGCATACAAGGATAGTAAATTCAAAGGTACATACATACATACATACATACATACATGCAAACAATAACAATGTTAGGCCTCCACCGTTCCCGGCACCATTGACGGGACCAGCATGGGGAGCCGAAGAACCAGCGCCAACCGCTTCGACTGCAGGTCATTGCTTACATACATACATACATACATACATACATACATACATACACGATGCTTATATATGTAACATTGCATTGTTTTGTTGCTCAGGCAAGCGACTCCCATTGGTCCCTTTGACCAGTGTGCAATCTTTGCCGGTCTAAAAACACACACACATACATGCATACATATATATATAATATACATACATACATACATACATACAATGTTACATACATACATACATAGCTACATGCATGCATATAATTTACGTGTATGCCGCAAGCGCCGCGAAGTTGCCGCGAAGATGCCGTGAGCCATTCATTGCACATGCATACATGCACATGCTCATTGTAGGTGGCGGCGGGTAAGAAGGCCCAGCGACAGCATCGAAAGGCACCCAAGGTCGCTCGTCGCCCATCTCTCTCTCTCTCTCTCTCTCTCTCATGTACAGGTTCTCATGTACAGGTTGGCCCTAGTGTAGCTCTCATGTATCCATCGCACATTATTGTACAGGCTGGCCCTAGCACCTCGGCAAGCGGTGCTTCTGGAATGTCTTCCGAAATGGAAAAGACATTGCAGGCAATTCAAGCCGCCAAGGTGATTCCTTGTCCTTGTCTTTCACACACTTACACACATTCACGCACTCTCTCTCTCTCTCACACACATACACAAGTGTTTTTCTCAAGTCGCTCTGCGTCACAGTCGTACAGTCTGTCTGTGTTTTGTTATACTCTGCAGAAGCGCCCTATCGCGCAGATATCGGAGGTGCCCGTGCCCCGCCCGAAGCCCGATTTGGATGGCAAGCATCCAATTGCAAACATGGTCGTGTGTGGACATACCATTTGTTGCGCGCATCGGCTTGAAGACAAGGGTATGCTGAACGTGTTTGTTTCCTTGCCCAGAAGGACACACGGGCATACCATCTGTTGCGCTCATAGCCGATGAGCGCAACAGATGGTATGCCCGTGTGTCCTTCTGGGGTGTGTTGAACGTGTTAGAACGGCGACGACGGTTCTTGGGCCGCGGTATTTGGCAGGAGTTCCAGGGGCGCGCCTGTGCCCGAGCCGTGCGATGCTGGCAGCAAGGTATCATAGATAATACCATTTTGAAATGTGTATAAATACATCATCCTGCAGAAGCGCCCTATCGCGCAGATATCGGAGGTGACGGTGGGCACGGGGCGCCGCCCTGTGTCGGTATGTATGATATAGTACTATGTAAGTTACGTATGTATGTATGTAAAAATTGTATGTGGTGTTAGGAGGACGACGACTATTCGGACATGCCCGCTCTCGGGAGCTCAGAGTACGAATTGAGCGACTCTGCGTCCAGCTGCGACGCGGTTGCAATACATACATACATAGCATTACATACATAGCATTACATACATACATACATACATACATACATATATATACATACATATATACAATGATCCATACATACATACATACATACATATAATATTATACATAATATAATATACCATTATTACTAACACTATGCTCACTTTTACTTACGCACCCGCCTAGCCACACACTTACCTTCCAGGCAGTGCAGAGGGAGCGCTATGACGATGACGGTATCGGCAAGCATCGCCGCCGTCGCGGCCGTGGTCACGATGGCGCCGGCAATGGCGGTGATGGTGTCGGCAAGCGTCGCCGTCGTCGCGGCAAGCGTGGCGGCGGTCGCGGCAAGCGTGGCAGCGGTCGCGGCAAGCATGGCGGCGGTGAATGCGGTGACAAGGGCGTTGGCGGCGATGGCGGTGGCAGTCGCGCCGATCTCCAATTTGTTGCTGTAGCGGCAGCAGTTGCGACGGCGACGGCAGCAAAGCCCATAAAGGAGGTGGAGGGGGGGTGGAAGGAGGAGGAGGAAATGAAGGTGGACAAGGAGGTGGAGAAGGAGGAGACAAAGCAGGACAAGGAGAAGGAGCAGGAGAAGGAGCAGGAGAAGGAGCAGGAGAAGGAGCAGGAGAAGGAGCAGGAGAAGGAGCAGGAGAAGGAGCAGGAGAAGGAGCAGGAAGTCTTAGAGCAGAAGAAGGAGAAGGAGCAGGAGAAGGAGCAGGAGAAGGAGCAGGAAGAGCAGAAGGAGGAGTTAGAGGAGGTAGATCAAGAGGACGTAGAGGAGGCAGATCAAGAGGAGATAGAGGAGGTAGAGGAGGTAGAGGAGTTGGAAAAGGAGGAGGAGGTGGAGAAGAAGGAGATAGAGAAGGAGGAGGAGATGGAGGAGGAGGAGGAGGAGGTGGAGCAGCAGCAGGAGGAGGAGGAGGAGGCGGAGAAGAAGGAGAAGTGGGGGAGGAGGAGGAGGTGGAGGAGGTGGAGGAGGTGGAGGAGGTGGAGGAGATGGAGAAGAAGAAGGAGATGGAGGAGGAGGAGGAGGAGGTGGAGCAGCAGCAGGGGAGGAGGAGGAGAAGGAGGCTGAGAAGGAGGCGGAGGAGTTGAGGGAGGATGAGGTGGACGAGGTGGACAAGGTGGACGAGGTGGACGAGATGAATTCGAAGGAGGAGAAGGAGAAGGAGGAGGAGGAGGAGCACATTCTTCCCCGCTTCCGAGAGGTCGTCTATTCGTTTCCCTATCTAGCTACCTACATACTTACGTACCTACATCTATCGAATTACGTTATCTACGATTGAATAATAATATCCATATATATACCTGTCTTGCCTATGTACACCATACCTTGTCCAGGTTGTCCGCGCTCCTTCGCTGAAAG
>WBZZ01001089.1:37500-60000 GCA_019918135.1 Paulinella micropora | reverse complement strand
GAGGACCAAAGAGAACGTCGGGATGGCCCTACTTCTCCTCCTCCTCTTCTTGCTCCTCCTGAACATGCAGCCGCCACTGCCGCCGCGAGGCCCAAAGAGAACGTCGGGGATGGCCCTACTTCTCCTTCTCCTCCTCTTCTTGCTCCTCCTGAACATGCAGCCGCCACTGCCGCCGCCACTGCCGCCGCGAGGCCCGAGAACGTCGCGGAAGGCCCTCTGCTCAATACTCGCGGAAAGTTTGTCGAAGGACAATGCTGCGAGGTGTTAGAAACCTGGCGTAGTTCGACAATATACACAGAAGATAGTTCGGTGCGGCCTGGAGCTTTAGTGGTATGTATGAATGTATGTGTTGTATGTAATGTAATACTATGTATGTACGTATGTATGTATGTATGTATGTATGTATGTAATATTGTATGTATGTATATGTATGTATATGTATGTATGCATGTTTGCATGTATTTATTTATTTATATTATGTATGTATAGCATGCATGTACAACTCATCTTGCACTCATAGATCCTGTTGCTCCTGCATACATTAATAGTGCAACACATACAATATTGAAAACATACATATAATGTCAATGCATGCAAACAATTAGATGGTCGAACGTAACAATGTGGACGGAAACGTGATAGTCCGGACGACCTGCGACAAGGCCTCTGAGGAAATCGTGCCGGAGGCTGACCTGAAGCTGGTTCACCCTTCGTTCAAGGTTGGTGACAAGGTCACCACGAGTCCCTTCATGGGCACGTCTTATTGTGTAAAAAGACTGATGAAGTTGGTATGGAAGTCATTTCCACGGATCAGGCAATCGTTGGCCAACTCAAACTACGCCAACTTGAAAGCCACGGTGACCGAGGTACATGTATACATACCATATACAATATGCAATATATATATATAGTATACATATATATATTTATGTCATTATACATATATATATATATATATCATTCTCTATCTCCACTTTCTCAGGTAAAACCTCCTACACAAGAAGGCTTCTCGCAAACGTGTTCGATTGAGTTCGAGCTCTTGGAAGAAAAACTCAAAGACACTGGCCTAGCACCAAAGCTTGTCAATCTTCCAGCTTGGTTACTGGTCGCTACTCAACCATCTCTCTCTCTCTCTGTATATATATATATACATATATATATATGTATATATATGTATATATATACCTACCTTATAGCTACCAAGCGATACCCAGAGCGAAGAGTCCCAGTCCGCGACAGAAGACTCCAAGGACAACAGGAAGAAGAGATCAAGGTATATACAAGCACACACACACACACACACACATACATACATACGTATACATACATACATACATCAATGTAGGGGAAGCCCCTCGGCGAAAAACGTAAAGCCACAAAAAAAACACAAAAACAAAGGAAAAGAAGATGAGAAAAGTGAAACGCCAGACGAGGAAGCCCTTGAATTGGACCAAGATCAGGGCGACCTTCCACAAGGTAAGAACAGTATCTTTTAAATTATAATAACATAAGCACTTGTATAATGTATTGACATTATGACGAACATACCTAATAGTATGTACAGAGTTTTACATAAATATTATTGTGTGTACAGGACTACTTAATAAGGATCTCATTGCTGACTGGCCGAACTACAAGAGTCTCTCATCTAATTTGAACCCAGAAGTCGAGGTAGATGCAGCAGACGTAGATGCAATGGTCGAGTTGCCTTTCTCTCTCTCTGTCTCTGCCCTGTCTCTCTCTCTCTCTGTCTCTCTCCCTCTCTCTTTGTCTCTTTATATATATATATACATATATATATATATATTGCTACTTCCCTCCCTGCCTGGCCTACCTCTCAACCTCTCCCCTCCCCCCCGCCGCGAGCGCCGCGAATATGCCGCGAGCACTGAGAGTGTCGTGTACATACCGCAAGTATGCAAATAATATATATTATATATATGCCGCGAGCGCCGCGAATATGCCGCGAGGGGCATACATATATTATTTGCATACTTGCGGTCTGTACACGTACCTGTTCTTATTTAGGGACGAGGGGCGACACGTTCGTATGATGCACTTGTTGCCAAGCTTGAGGGCAAAGGTCTTCTCTCTCTCTCTCTCTCTCTCTAGCTCTCACATATACACGCAACTCATTAATGTCTATCTATCTCTCTTCTCATACACAACAACACGCACACACACAATTTTCACAAATTCAATTGGAATATACATATGAGCATATACATATACATTCATTAATTATATAATTTATAGAGGTGGACACGAAGTCGGGAGTGCAGGAGGTCGGCTTCGGCTGCAGGATATTCGATAAGAACAAGCGGGAGTTGCACGTGCTTGGGCCTTGCTTTCTCTATAGGAAAGGATGGTAATACTATGCACATACATGCAGTCGCTTAGAAACATATACTTCAATTCCTACATACATACCATGCAATATACAACAATACTTACAATATTAGGTTCTGCCTTGTCCGCCCGCACGATAAAGAGGTCCCCGGTTTGCTGTGGCACGAGGATGTGGACTGGGGCGAAACGCTGGACAAGGTGGACCAGTCGCAGTCAACGAAACTAATGAAATTGTTGGAGCACACCTCAGACTCTTTTTCAGATATGTACTGTCTCTCTCTCTCTCTGCTGTTGCCGCTGCTGCCGTTGTTGCCGCTGCTTCCCTCCCTGCCTGGCTCCCCTCTCCCCTCTCCCTCAATCTTCCACCCCCCCCCCCCCTCCCCTCTCCCCCTCTTAGGGCAGAACAGCAGACGAAAAAGGAAAACCGCCTCAAAATGTGGACATCAAAGTAATTGATGTCTCATCAAAGAAGGAGAAGAAAAAAAACGACAAGGAGATCGAAGGAAGCGGAATTATCTGGAGATGAGACAGGCGAACAAGAGACGAAGAAGCCCAAGCAGAAGAAATCGAGGTATGTATGTATGTATGTATGTATGTATGTAGTGTATGTAGGACGAAGGAAGCTGAACCATCTGAAGATGAGACAAGCAAACAATGACGAAGAAAGCCAAGACAAATTCGAGGAAAGCTGCATCTGCAGAGGAAGACAGCGAAACAGAGGTCGAGGACAACAAGGTGCACATACATATATACATACATACATACATACATACATACGTACATACAGCTGCAGACATACATACATAGGTACTGCCATTCACGATCTCCGGCATGAGTCGACAAGACACGGAATCCCTGGCCACCACAATCGGAATGTGGGGTACGCATATACACGTATGCAGGCATACATACAAACATGCATAGATAGACAAACATGCAAGTATACATGTTTGACATTTATGCATTATTATGCGACCACACATAGATACATACATACAGACATAAATACAAGATCAATTATGTATTCTTATATGCAATACATAAATGCATGCATGCATTATTAGTTGGCGCTTTTGCTGGATACAACTGTGATGGGTGCAAGCAAGGCCCCATCCATAGCATCAAATGGATTTGTTTTCAAGCTGGGTGTAACAACAACCAGAAGCAGGTATATATTTATTTATGCATGCATGTAATATTGTGTGTGTGCGTATAATATGTGCGTTTGTGTGTACGTACGTAAGGACCTCTGCCACGGCTGTGCAGTCAAACATGCCCAAGTCCATCCTGGCAAGATGTGGTCTCCATCTATCTATCTATCTATCTATCTATCTATCTATCTATCTATCTATCTACTAATTTATCTATCTATCTATCTACTTACCTAGGTTCACCACCTACCAGTCGCCCGACCCGGACACCAGAACTGCATGTATCAAGCCGAACCAGGTCATACACATGCAATAATACGTGCACATTATTATACACAATATACATATATATACATACACAATGATGCTGTGAAGAAGATATACATATGCATATTGATATACATATACATATACATATACATATACATATACATATACATATACATATACATATACATATACATATACATATACATATACATATATATACATATGTATACATATACATACATATATACATGTACATATAGAAGCGCTGTTCTCCCCGAAGACTCTCACCAAGTTAGAGCTAGATTCCCTGCCGTTCGTCCCAGCAGCGCACAGCCAGCAGATGGCTATCCAGGCAGCAGTCAACAAGCTGGAGGAATAGTTGAATGGCCTGTCTAATGATCTGAAGAGTGGTAAAAAGGTACCTATCTCTATATGCTTATTTACATATTTAGAAAAAATAAATCTGTTTGTTTGCCTGTCTATCTGTGACTGTTTATGCATCAAACTGTCAGTGTTTGTACATCTATGTAGAGTCAGTCTGGTGGCTTGAAGCAACAGGAGCGCAAAAACCTGCAAGACGCCATCAAGAGCACCCAAGAGTCCGTTAAGGACTTAAAGAAGCTGTTGGAGAAGCTACAGCCCGATGTGGGGGCGTACAAGCCTCGAGCTCCTAAAAAAAAACAAGTCTTCGCCAGAAGTTACCATCGCCTCGGAGCTTGTCGACACCAAAGAGCGGTACATTCATATTTATAGACAATGTCCTACATACAATTACATACAAGTACATATTACATAAATACATGCATACATACATGCATACATACATACCAACCTAGGATGGCACTACTGGAAGTGCAAGTTGGAAAAGTGTAAAAAGATACAGCAAAAGAAACGGCAAATCGGTACATGCACACATGCATACATACATACATACATGCAGTACATACATACATACATACATACATATGCATACATAATATACATGCATACATACATACATAGTAAATATATGCATGCCATGATGCATACATACATGGGTATTTATGTATATGCCGCGACCGCCGCAAATATGCCGCGACCGCCGCGAGCGCTGAGAGTGTCCTCTGCATACCACGCGCATGTAATTTATACATGCCGCGAGCGCCGCGAATATGCCGCGAGCGCCATACATACATACCATACATACATGCAATACATGCAAAGGCTCAAGGAGGCGGAGAACGCAAGCAAGCAATCGAAAGCCGACCGCGAACAACTGGAGCGTCGGATGTCGGAGATGGAGAAACAACTCGAAAAGCTGAAAGGTCTTTGTGTATGTAACATCTTATGTATGCAAATTATGTATGTATGTTATGTGTATATATGCATGTCTGCATTGTATGTAAGAAGTGCATGAATGTATTCATGATAATACTATGTATGTAATAATAACATTGTATGCATGCATGTACGTATGTATGTATTTATGTATGTATTTGCATCTACGTAGGAAAAAAACATGGAAGCAAGCCTGCCAAAAAAGAAAAGAAGGGGGAGAAGTGCGACGACGGTTCACAGAAGGTGGACAGCGACGAAGAACCGTCAGACGAAGAAAAAGAGGAAGGCGGTGATGAAGACACTGGCGGCGGAAAGAACAACGACGGCAGCGGCAGTGGCAGCACTGGCAAAGTCAAGGACGACGGCGGCCAAGGCAGCAGCAAAAAGAAGAACGGCGATGGCGGCACTGGCAAACAGGGCAATACGAGCAAGGAAAAAACGGTACAGTCCTACTGAGGCTTTATGCACTGTATTTTATCTCATTCAAACAAGTTTTGTTTCATTAAAAAATCATACATGCATATGAATAATATTATATACATGTTCAAATCTTTAAAACGTTATTTCATTAAAGAGTTTTTACCGTTGTGGTGCGGGTGATCAGCTACCGGCGAGGCCCGAGCCCCCGCCCCGCCCAGAAGCATTCAGCAGTATGTGCCCCCCAGGACGCTGGGTATGTGTGCGCTGTTTCACGCACAACAAGTTTTCTGATGTCGTGTGCGAGCGCAGCGGCTGCGGGGCCGCTAACCCTCACTTATTGGAGCTGCCTCGCTATCAAGCGACACACGGAGACTCGGTTCATGAGTGGCTATGTTGGTTTCGGCTGGCGCGGGGCCACAATCTGGGAGCCGGACACGCGTCGCCAATTTGCAGCGCTGGGGCGCCCAGAGACGGCATTGACTAGGTCCTTGACTGAGTCCCGCAACCAAACATCCGCCAGTGCAGGGTTACAGGGCACCGCGCGCCCGAAGTGTTACGCGCTGCTTGACTACTTCCTTCAGGGAGAAAAGAGCAAGCTAACCTTCGTGGATGCGGGTGCAGGAGAAGGGCATGCAGTCAACATCGCGGGTGTCATGGGCTTTGCCGAAGTGTTCGGCATAGAGCTGGGAGATTTCCAAAAAAATCAAGAGAGCAGGTGGGAGTCGCTGAGCAAGCGCGCTGCTGCTGTAGGCGATAAGAAGCAGCCACAGGTGCTTTGGAGGACTGCATGCGATGCAGACTTCGACCGCTATGGAAGGCCGCCAGCAAGCGCCGTCGCGTGGCGGTGTACAGCTTCTGCCGAGGATGGACTGCAGAGGACAAGGAACACCTGCTGCGTATGCTGAAGAAGGGCAACAGAGTCGTGTATATCTTCTTAGTGGATAGAATGAATGTTCTGCGGCAATGTGGCGCATGTGGGCTGCTGCTGGCCTTCAGCCTTACTTGCCATGCGCCAGTAAGAATGGCCGGGAGCAAAGAGACGTTTAGGCTGCTTGCTTTGAGCAGGCTGCGTTCCGCCGCGCCTGCCCTTTCTCTCCATGTATGTAATATTGTATGCATGTATGCATGCAGTATTGCTATTTGTGTATGTATGTGTGTATGTAATAATTCATGTATGTGTGTATGTGTGATATGAATATAGTAACTCTGTAGAATAAGACTAGTGGTGGCGGCAAAAAGGACAAGACTGGTGGTGGCGACAGCGCCAGCCAGGACAGCCAGCAGGAGGACACGCCTATAGCTAGTCCCAACAGGAAAGTCAGCAGTTTCAAGGCCACGCACGCAGGGTTCAATTATAAAAATATTACAATATTATAGTATTACATACATATACTAGTTACATATACATATACATATACATATACATATATATATACATATACATATACATATGCATATTCATATACATATACATATTATACATATACATATACATATACATATACATACACATATACATACACATATACATATACATATACATATACATATACATATACATATACATATACATATACATATACATGTTTAGGTATTATTGTGCTGACTGTCCCCAGACAAGGGGGTCAATTAAGGGCTATCGCTACGGTTGCGATGAGTGCAATATGCACTTATGCTCGGAGTGCTTCCTCGAACGTGAAAGGAAGAAGGTAACATTGAGTGTATATAATGAATGAATTTTTATAGATCATTTTCCTTGTACTGCATAGGACAAGTCCCATGACTGCGCGGATGCCCATGGCAGCAAAGTGCCATTCAAAGTGTACGATCGTCCCATCAAAAAGGTCTCTCTTTGTCTCTCTTTGTCTCTCTTTATATATATATATACATACATATATAGTTGTACTATGTTGACGACACTCGCAACACTCGCGGCGCTCACGGCATATTCGCGGCGCTCGCTGCATACATAAATTATAAATGTGTGGTAAAGCAGATGACACTTTAAGCGTTTATGTACACGACACTCTCAGTGCTCGCGGCATAAAAGCGGCGCTCGCGGCATATTTGCGGTGCTCGCGGCATATATATAATATATATTATTTGCATGCTTGCGGTATGTACACGACACTCTCAGTGCTCGCGGCATATTCGCGGCGCTCGCGGCAGGGGGAGGGGAGAGGTTGAGAGGTAGGCCAGGCAGGGAGGGAAGTAGCAATATATATATATATATATATATATAATGAACATGTAATATACTATGTTACACATATTAGGTACAAAGCAGCACCAGCCCACCGAGCGCCAGCACACCGAGCCCCAGCCCATCGAGCGCCGACCAAAATGCAGCGCGCGCCAGCCAAACGAAACCCGAACATGCAGAGGACGGTGTCAGAACCTTGTTCCCAAGTCCTGCACGTCAATCCCAACAGCAGCAGGCAGTGAATATGCTTCAGAGCTTAGCAGCACAGGTACAGATATATTATCTATCTATCTATCTATCTATCTATCTATCTATCTATCTATCTATCTATCTATCTATCTATCTATCTATCCTATCCGTCTATCTATCTATCTATCTATCTGGTGGCTGCGTCATGCATCGCACTGTTGTTTACTTTGTTAGAACCAACAGTATGGCGCAGTGATTCCAGTGCAGTTTGGAAATCAGCACTGGTATATGGATGCAGAAAGCCTTGTGGGAGGGAAACGCTTTGGAAATGTCATCAAAATCGGGAGCGGGCAAGGCGGCCTGCCAGCCATCACCTATCCAGTTGGTAAGCATGCATGAAGCCAGGCGGTGCCGCGTGTCGTTGCATAAACAGATACTATAGCTATCATAAAATGGGGAAGCTTTGGTTTTGTTATGGCTTTCACGAAAGATGTTAGAGCAGGACCCCCTATAACACTTTCATATTACACATATAGTAGAGCGAGAAGTGTTAGTAAAACACGCGGTACAAAGCTTTGCGAAAGGGAGCAGCAGACGTTACTGCGGCTAGAGAATGGGTCCCATTTGTACACTCCTTGGAGAGCACAAATGGACCCATCCTTGCCTGCTATGCAGAGAGGGCATTGCGCTATGACATCAAGAAACAAATCCCATTGTAATTGTGTCTTGTATGTTGAAGATGAGTCAAGAGATCCCATAATCAGTATAAGAACAAAAGCAAACAGGTTCTATCATGCTTGGTCATTAGTTATAGTAGACTACGGATGGCCAGAGGAAGTGAAGGAGCAACACAAAATTATTGATGTCAAAGAGGGTGACTTAGTTCAATACCTTGGAAGGGTTGGCTTAGATGTAACAGAAATGGAGAGACAAATGAGTGAGCTCTAACTTAGCTTTTTACGTTTCAATTCTGTTGTAAAAAAATCAATTAAAGTTTTTCACGAAACGTACACGAAGTTTAAACTCAAGCACACATGCGGCAACAACCTCGAAACTTTAATACGGGTCGGATCAAGACTGAGTCCAATCAAAAAGAACTTACTTACATACATACATACATATATACCTAACCCTAACCTTAGCCCTAACCATTGCCTTGAGGAATGGCCTCTGCCGTGGGCTCGAAGGCCTCCACCCACCGCGAGTGGTCCCAATGATGTCCTAGCTACGTTCTGCGTGATTGGATCCTTCATCCGGCCCGTATCAAAGTTTGGAGCTTGCGGCAGCATGTTTGAGTTCAAACGGGCCCTTATAAATGTGACTGCCGGCAGTTGCTGTATATGCCACGAGATTATTTTTACGTGAAAACTATCTTTATGGGGCGGCGCCGCAGCCGCCGCGAAGACATTCGGTGCTGCCGCGACTTGCAAGGCTGTCTGGCAGGTCTTCGAGCACGTATATCTGCATGAACATGAGTCCATATTTGTTTGAAATAATTTGCGAGCGTATCACAAGGGATTTTTTGTATGTATGTCTGTAAGCAAGAAATGTATTTATGCGGCGGCGGCGCATGCGCCGTCAATATTGGCTGCCTGGTAAAATTCGCTTTCTCACTCGTCAAAGAGGCCCGCGGACCAGTGCATTAGGTCCAAACGCAGTCCCAGTGCATAGACAAGAATTATGGTTTCTGTCTTTTATACATCCAGTCGCTTTTCATCTCTTGTTCTCTTCGTGCCGCGAAAGTCGCGGCAGTCGCGGCAGTGAAAATCTGGATACAGGTTATTTTCATGATTGTTCATCTGTATATGCCCTGTAAGCGGTTGGTTTTGCTCACTGTAAAGGTTTTGAAAGGATGACATGAGAAGAATGACATCGGGGTCTTGCGCGTACGGCCTAACCCTAACCCTAACCCTAACCCTAACCCTAACCCTAACCCTAATAACCCTAACCCTGCAACCCGCTGAACGATTTTCTCCAGCACGCTGGCAGGACCCGGCTGGGGCGGCCCAAACACACTGCTTTGAGTCCAAACGGCAAGAGACAGCGAGCCGAGCCGCCCCGGCATAGCCCGGCAGCCTGGCGGGGTGCTGAACCCTAACCCTAACCCTAACCCTAACCCTAACCCTAACCCTAACCCTTGCCTTGAGGAATGGCCTCTGCCGTGGGCTCGCCGGCCTCCGCCGCAAGTGGTCCGAATGAGGTCCTGGCTAGGTTCTGCGTGATTGGACCCTTGATCCGGCCGTATTGAAGTTTGGAGCTCGCGGCCGCAGGTTTGAGCTCAAACGGGCCCTTATCCCGCAAGGTGTGCCTTGAAGCTTATGTGACTGCAACCGTGACCGGGACATCTTTCCTCCTCGCCCTCTGCCGGCAGTTGCTGCAGTGAGCCGGTGTTGGAGAGCTGAAGAAGGCAGCCGGTCGCCCGACCCGTCCTCGAATGCCGAGCCCAGCAAGCCGAGCGTTGGTTCACACGGCCTAACCCTAACCCTAACCCTAACCCTAACCCTAACCCTAACCCTAACCCTAATAACCCTAACCCTGCAACCCGCTGAACGATTTTCTCCGGCACGCTGGCAGGACCCGGCTGGGGCGGCCCAAACCCACTGCTTTGAGTCCAAACGGCGAGAGACAGCGAGCCGAGCCGCCCCGGCATATTCTGAATATTATTTTTTAGTGAAGAATATTTTCATGGGGTGGAACCGGCGCCGCAGCCCGCCGCCAGGACATTTGGTGCGTGCTACCGCGACAGGTAAGCCACTGTGGCAGCTCTTCAAGCACGTGTAGCTGCATGCATATGAATCAATATTTGTTTGAAGTAATTTGCGAGCTTAACAAAGGGATTTATTGTTCCCGGCAGCCTGGCTCGTAGGTTGGCTGCAGGGCATGGTATTACATATACAGCACTGTTTTGATAAAGTTTATTTGCAAGTTTGTCTTAGTTTATCATTGGAAAGGTTTACCGGTTTTCAAAGGAAGGATGCAGGTGTTTAGAATACGTTTTGACCATTCTTTTTACGTGAAAACTATCTTTATGGGGCGGCGCCGCAGCCGCCGCGAAGACATTCGGTGCTGCCGCGACTAGCAAGGCTGTCTGGCAGGTCTTCGAGCACGTGTATCTGCATGAACATGAGTCCATATTTGTTTGAAACAATTTGTGAGCTTATCACAAGGGATTTTTTGTATGTACGTCTTTTGTAAGCAAGAAATGTATTTATGCGGCGGCGGCGCATGCGCCGTCAATATTGGCTGCCTGGTAAAATTCGCTTTCTCACTCGTCAAAGAGGCCCGCGGACCAGTGCATTAGGTCCAAACGCAGTCCCAGTGCATAGACAAGAATTATGGTTTCTGTCTTTGATACATTCAGTAGCTTTTCATTTTTTGTTCTCTTCGTGCCGCGAAAGTCGCGGCGGTCGCGGCAGTGAAAATCTGGATACAGGTTATTTTCATGATTGTTCATCTTTATATGCCCTATAAGCGGTTGGTTTCGCTCACTGTAAAGGTTTTAAAAGGATAACATGAGAAGAATGACATCGGGGTCGTGCTTGGCTCAAAAGCTCCATCGGACAACTTTATGGAAAAATCTAGAACCTAGTCTCCGAAACCGAACGCCGCAAAGCGACAACAAAGCAAGTGTCCGTTACCAAGGATAGGAAACGCTTTTTAAGCGATATCAAGTAAGTGCCGCAAGTCTGAGTTTGTGAAATTACATTTTAGCCATAGGGAAAGGCTGGAGCCATGAGTTTGGAAAAGTCTGTGCCGTGAGTTTGCCGCGATACCTTCGTCTGCGCCTTGAACGCGTTACCACCGCGACAAAATTGTATCAACGTGCTAAGGGTCCTGATCCGATGTGAAAAATCATTTACAGCAAAAAAATTTGAATAATAATGTCCGGGACCCCCCCCCCCCAACACTATCTAGTGAAAAACTGACTTTCGCGGCGACATGCCGCGAGTGTTTTTAGCCGCCGCTAACCAGAGAAGTGACAACGTGGTAAGTACAAAGCAAATATGGGGAGAAGCAATGTGATCTCAAAAGATTGCTCGCGGCAGGCATGCTTCTGAAAATAGAAGCCATAAACAGCAAAAAGCAGATAGTGTACTTGAAAAGTGCGAGCATGTCCTTGAAGCGCACCACCTGTACCTTCTGACTGGGTTCAAAGATGCGGAAGATGGCGTACAGGCGATAGGTCTTGGAGAACAGGGCGCCAAAGACCACCGAAGACAAGAGGCAAGGAACCCACCAGCGCAGAGCGCGCAGCCAGGAGCCGGGCGAGGGTGGCAGGGCGAATAACATGGAGGAGGCACAGACCCCCCCGCAAGCCGCAACCAGCACGAGACTAAAGTGGAAGCTAGAGGCCCTAATAAACCGGCTCTTTCTAAACCTAACAATCAGCGCGAAGACCACGCAGCAGGCGACCAGAGCGGCCAGCGCCACGGCCATAACCGCCCAGCGCGCGGGTCCGGGCGGCGCCAGTACGTCGACGTAGGGCACGCAGCCGCTGTTCGCGGTGCCCAGGGCGTTGGTGCCAAACGGACACCTGCGGCAGAGCGCAGCCCCGCTGGGCGCGGGCGCGGGTGCATAGTAGCCGGAAGGACAAGGCAGGCACTCGGCCAGCTTACCGTAGGAGCTGTAGCGTCCCTCCGCGCAGACCTCCCCGGCAGCCGCGTCGCGCCCCGGCTGCCGATACGAGCAGGGCCGCAGGAGGCGTCGGCCGCGAGGCCCAGCTGGTACTGCACGGTCTGGGCGGCGGAGTACTCAAAGGACTGCGTGAAGCCCGCGTGCTCCCCGGAGATGGCCGCCGCGTCCCATTCACGGAGTGACAGCAGAGGCACGGGGACCAAGGCGCGCAGCTCGGCTTCCACGTGCGCCAAGGCCACGAGTGGCCACTCGTAATAAAGCTCGGTGGAAATGAATTCGTCGTAGCCCTGATGGTTCTGGGCGTTGATGATTTTGAAGTCCTCAATGCGATACAAGCCGAGTGAGACGGCCCGCTCGATGTGTGAGGTGCGTATCATGCCCACCTGGCAGGGGTCAAGGGGGTTCATAACACTCTCTAGCACGCTGGAATAGCTGCCGGTCGCCTGTACGCGCCCCTGGAAAACGTGTTGCAAGTTATACCCACGCTTAAAGAATTCATACCACTGCAGGTGGAAACCCGCAAACGATTCTCGGCTGGGAATGCACAGGGTCAGACCAACGCTCCGGCCGTAGTTGGCTAATTCCTCGATCGTGGGGGTAGGTGTGCCGGTCAGCAGGCGGTCACCTCGCGCAAAAATAACCCCGCCGTACAAGGGGCTGGGCCTGCCGTTGAAGATGCGCACGACCGACGCGAGCGCCTGGAACGAGTAGTTCTGCTGCTCTCTGAGGTATGTGCCGGGGTCCAGGAAGACAAAGTCGACGGGGCAGAGGTCGCGCTTCAGGGGCTCGGGCGCCGCGGCCGACGTCGCCGTCGTCGTCGTCGTCGTCGTCGTCGCCGCTGCCAGCCGTTACAGAAGCCCGCCGTGGGAGCGGGGAGCGCGTCGAGCAGCTCTAGCCGCAGGTAGCACTGGTAGCGGCGGAAGTACTCGCTGAGGGTGTCCTCAAACGTGTGTTGCCACTTTTGCCACAGGACCGTTCGCTCCTCCTCGCCCTGGGCCAGCATTCCAATGATAAGAGTGCGATTGGGGTAATGTTGGCAGGACTCGATGGGCTTGTAAGCGATCAGCTCGTCGCGCGGTAGGCACTCCAGGCCGCCGTAGGCTCGCGTCGCCCGCCCGGCGGGGCAGTGGAGACAAGCGGCTTGGCCCGACAGGTTACCGAAAGTGCCGGGGGCGCACTGCAGACAGGCGCCCAGCCCGCTGGCGCTGTAGAGCCCGGCGCGCAGGGCACGCAGGGGCGGAGGCTCTGCTTACTCCAGGCTGGGGCCCGGAGGGCCTCCTGCTCCGCTAGGCGCTCAAACCCAGGCCCGCAGCGCCAGCTGGCTGGTTCGAGGATGTTCAGCTGGTACCAAACCTCCGCCAGGACCGCAAAGTCACGCGGGATGACGAAGCCGGCGTGATTGCCGGTGGTGGCCGCTTGATCGTACTCCCGCAGTGCCAGCAGGGGGATCCGCATGTTCTCCCAGATCTCCTGCGCCACGTGGGGCAGCGCTAGCAAGATCCACTCGTTGTATAGAGGAGTGGAGGAATGGAGGTGGAAGCAGGCGTGCTGCTGTTCGTTTAGGACCCTGAAGTCACCGAGCCCCACCCTGCCGTCCAGGACCAGCTTCTCGAGGGTGTAGGTCCTGGCCAGGGCCAGATCGCAGCCGCCGGGCCGCCAGAGCCCCAACACCGCTTCGTCGTGGCGGCCGGTAAAGTTGATCCCGCCGGACAGCAACTCCTCCACCCTAAGCCCATGGTTAAACAACTCTAGGCGGTGGACCAGGAAGCCCTCGAAACTGTCAGCGGAAACGGCGCAGCCGCGCAGCGGCCGCATGCCGCCTAGCACAAGCAGCGCGCGCAGCTGCGCCAGGGTCTCAATGCCAATCAGCGCGGAGTTGTCCGTTCGCTTGACCAGTACCCCCCCGAAGCTCGCGTAGGTCTGGCCGTCGTAGCGCCGCAACACCGAGGCCACCGGCGTGGCATTAAGCGTGTGCTGCAAAAAGGGGATGTCCCCGCAAGCCACGAAGGCCAGGTCCAGCCCTAGGGGGTCCAGCGCACCGCCGCTGTCTCGCAGCATCTGCCGCAGCACGCAGTCATTCTCCAGGACCTGCAACCGGAAGGAACAGTTATAGCGATTCATGTGGGCATTCAGGGTCTGCTGGAAGGTGGGCTCTTAGGCGCCGCGCGTGGGTTCCATCTGCGCGTCGACGGCGGGCATACCGATCCTGATCCGGTTCTGAACAAAGAGGCTGCAGGCCCCGATCGGCTCGTAGATGGCCTCCTGGCGGGCTTGCTCTACACAGCCCGTCGAGCCTAGCGCGAGCGTCGTCCAGCCCTCGGCGCAGTCCGAACAGCTCGTGCTGCCGCTCGAGTTGTTGAACTGGCCAAGGCAGGGCAGGGGTGCGCGGCCGTCCCGGTCGTACCAGCCCGGTGGGCAGGGTTCGCACCCCCGTCCCCACGACGATGACGACGACGCTCGGCGCGTATGGACGGGCGCGCACGTGTGGCCGACGGGGTCCAGCAGGTCCAGCTCATACCACACCCGGGCCTCCGCGTTGTAGCCGCCCGAGTCTGCGCTCACAAAGTCTGCGTGCCCGCCCGCCACCGCCGCCGGGCTGTACGCCTGCGTGGCCAGGAGAGGAATCCTGGCGTTCTCCCACACCGACGGATGGACCCTGGCGGGCAGGGCCGGCAAGGTCTATTCACGGTATAAGGGCGTAGACAGCGCGAGCCCGAAGCCCGCGCGCAGCACGTCAGCGGCTGGTTCAATCACAAAGTAATTCTCACCGTTCACCAAGCCCTGGGCCAACAGGGCCTCGAGCGCATACGATCGCGCGAACGCCACGTCGCATAGCCCGGGCTGCTGATATAAGCACAGAATCGACAGGCGGTCCTCGCCGGGCCCACTGGGCGTAGGTCAAAGATGACCGAGAGGTCCAGGCCGTGCAGAAAGAATTCAAACCACTGTGCCACGTAGCCCTCGAACGAATCCCGTGCCACGGTGCAGAGCCTCAACGTGCGGCCGGCGCCAGAAAAATCCGCCAGAGTCCGCAGGTCCTGGTTCGTGTCCGCGTGGCGCACCATCACCCCCGCAAAGTGGCGGTAGGTCTGCGTGCCGTACTTGCGCACTACGGACGCCACCGGCACGGCCCCTAGGTGGTAGTGAAAAAAGGGCACGTCGCCGCCCGGCAGAAAAGCCAGGTCCAGCTCTGAGCCCGGCCCGCGCAGAAGCTCGGCCGACAGCTCGGAGTCGTTCGCCAGTGTACTGTCCCGAATTCGCGAGGGTTCCCGAATTCGCCAGGGGTGAACTTTCCCGAATTCGCCAAAAATCATTTTTTCATTTTTTTAAAATCAATACTTGCGTTTTGAAAAAATCCTTTGGGGGGCAGTTACACCTCACAGTCCTCCATGGAGAAATGCAAAAAAAAATCTAAAAATTTCACCTAGGACACATTCCGCATGTGGACTCTATTTCCACAGGGCTCGTACTACTGGACTCCCTGACTTACCGCATCCGTCTGCGGTCCCCAGAATAAGCTACAATGTCATCCTTGTTGAACCTACACCTCCTGTTCTACACAGTTCCCTGAAACAGAAACTATGCCCAACTTCGGCATCCTTCAGGACAAAACCCTAACGCAATTACTGACCATTTATCACTTGGGCCCAATACTTGCACTGCACTGGTGCCGTTGCAGTAGAGCCTCTTCCTTGTCCCAACAATACAAACACCAACTTTACCCTCTTGCTGGCATTTCCTTGTTCAGGTCGAGGTCGGATTCCCAGGTCTGTTACACCTTAGGTCGAGGTGTGCCCTTTGGTCGAGGTCGGCTGCATCCTGTTCCCTGGGCAGTTCACCCAGACTTACTCCCTTCCGCCCCAAACTTTCACCACAACTTTACACCCACCCACACTTCCCACCACACTTCCCACCACACGTAACACCCATACCCACCCGCCACGACATCTCCTGACTTAGGTCGAGGTCTGCGCTTAGGTCGAGGTCTGCGCTTAGGTCGAGGTCGGCTACACCCTGTTTCCAGTGCAGCTCGCCCACACTTGCTCCCTCCCGCCCCAAACTTGCAGCACGACTTCTCCCCCACACTTCCCACCACACGTTATGTTACACCCACCACGACATCTCCTGCCTTAGGTCGAGGTCGGCGCTTAGGTCGAGGTCGCGTACACCCTGTTTCCAGTGCAGCTCGCCAAGACTTGCTCCTTCCCGCCCCTAACTTGCCCCACGACTTCTCCCCCACACTTCCCACCACACGTAACATTCACCAGGACATCTCATGACTTAGGTCGAGGTCGGCGCTTAGGTTGAGGTCGGCTGCACCCTGTTTCCAGTACAGCTCGCCCAGACTTGCTCCCTCCCTCCCCAAACTTGCACCACGACTTCTCCCCACACTTCCCACCACACGTTACACCCACCATGACATCTCCTGACTTAGGTCGAGGTCGGCGCTTAGGTCGAGGTCGCGTACACCCTGTTTCCAGTACGGCCCGCAGTTTGCCCAGAATTTTAGCTCCCGTGTGCGACCTCCACAACAAGTTACAACGTCATGCTTGTTACGTCCAAACACCAACTTTCATGAACAACAGGAACCATGAAAAAATTTGGCATTTTCTGATTTTAGGACAAAAGCCTAACGCAATTACTTACCATTTATCCCTTGCGGCTGCTATTTGCACTGCCACTGTGACCATGGAGGAGTAGAACCTGTTCCCTGCCAAAAATGTACCAACACCAACGTTACTCACTTTTTGGCATTTCTTCGTTCCGGACATAACCCTAACGCAATTACTGCGTATTTCTCCCTTGCAACCAATATTTGCACTGCCACTCTGACCATGGAGGAGTAGAACCTGTTCCCTGTCTAACATTAACCAACACCAACTTTACCCACTTTTTGGCATTTCTCCGTTCAGGACAAAACCTAACGCAATTACTGCGCTTTTCTTCCTTGCTGCCAATACTTGCACCGCCACTATGACCTTGGACGAGTACAACCTGTTCCCTGTCTAACATTGACCAACACCAACTTCAATCACTTTTTGGCATTTCACTGTTGTGTTGCCCCAGAGGCTGAATTACGCACAACTTCACAAAATATTTGCCACTAGCCGGGATACAGTATATCTGAAGTATTAAACAAAGTACATGCAAAACATATTTATAATTGGCATTCCTCTCTTGGTACACCGGAAGGGATACAGTAAATCGGAAGTATTAAACAAAGTAAATGCAAAACCCATTTATAACTTATGTTCTTGTGTCGGTCATGCAAATTTACTGTGTACATGAACATTCGCAAGCGTCCTTCCTGGTGAATTTGCGGCGTTCGCGCGTCGAGCGTCTTCCGGGACTCGGCTTCATGGAACGAGGAGTGTCCATCGTGAGCAAACAGAGGAAGATTCATAATAATAGGACGGAGATGAGAAAACGTATCCTTCTCAGGTATCGGAAACGATAGTTTCTTTGAACGAAAAAAAAAGGCATAGCGAAGATGGAGAGTCACCCTTGGACAGTAAGCAGGTATTTTCTCATGCCCTTTTTCCCGTCATGGAAGCGAGTGTTCATGGTACACTTGGTGTCCTGGTAGAATATGATGGTCGTGATACCGGGTCTATGCATCCACCTGAACCTCGGTCTGGCGGACGGGACTGGATTTCCTGACCTCGGCGTAGTACAAGAGGACGTATCCTTGAACGTTTTGGTTTAATAAAATAACTTTGTCCATATTAATCTAATTTTATGCGTGTTACTGTTACTTATGCATGTTCGTAATTACATAGAGGACATTTTGTGCTTCTAGCAAACCTCGACTTCTTTCACGTGAATAGAAAACAGCACGAGTGCGGTATCTTGATCTTGATCTTGCTGCAAACTGCCTGGAAAGGAAAAATATTCCAACTTGTGCCCCCTGCGAGACCAAACATACTTGAATGAATATGTAATACAGCGTACTAGTACGCAAAGAAAATTGCATAAGTAATTTTGCATAACCACAAGCAGTTGTACCCTGCCGCTGCTGAAGACTGGATGACACGAGGATGCCCACCTCTACGGCTACTCATGCGAGCAATGTCGTTCGACACCTACACAGGCACGAACACTATCTACAGTATGTCCTGTTTGTGTACACTTCAATGTACAATGGTCAGGAAAAAGCTTACCATCAGATGTCCAAAAACTTTTTAATAAAAATACATTATCCTGTGTTGCCTGCAATTACGCATTCGCCGCTTCTGCTTTCCCAAATCAACCTCTTACCACAGCAACCTGGGACGGTTCGGTGCGGTAACCGTTTGTCGATCCATGTCCTCACCGGCCGCGTTACCCATGTACTGGGGTGTGTACAACCCTATCAGCTGCATATCCATATTCGCCACGCCTTGTCCCGTGCTGCGCTGCAGATAAGGGCACGGGAAAGCCTCAGCCGCTACACCAAAACTTTCTACTGGCTGTAACGCACTAGGATTGAGTCCACTCGTGATCATGTTATCAACTGACTTAATTGCACCTTGACTAGAATTAGCAAGATGTGCTGAGCCTCGATAGCGCAAGTGCTTGGGCAAGTGGAAAATAATCGACTTGCCTCCGCTAAGCTGCAAAAACTTTGTCCATGTTCCATGCTGTGGTTTATCGGGATATTCCCATAAAACGCCAAGAAGGTTAGTTTGTACCTGCTTGTATTCCCTAATGAGGTCGAACCCGTCCACGTACAGACAATCGGGTTCAGACACATTTCGACTTCCGACGAGAATCGAGTGACTTTTGTGCTCACATTCTCGTTTTTTGCAGAGTTTACCGTCGAAAAATATATTCCTGTGCCGTGTAGAAGCGCTAACCGGTATATCTTCAGTAGTGAAAACCCCAAAATTATCAAGTTGCTCATTCAGCGCCACCGCAAAAACTGTGACCCAGGCAGCCCTTACATGAACCTGAGTTTAGATTCTTGTGCCCGGGACCTGGCCAGCCGGCCGGCATAACACAACAGAGTTTACAGGCATAGTTTTTGCCGAACAACTGTACTCCGTCTGGTGCCTCACTCAGCACACCCACTGCCTCTCTCTCCTGACATACCATGCAGAGAGGAGTGTTTTCTTCTCCCGGAAACAAACGTTCAGTACCTGGCAGCCATCCCTCTGTTTAACAGCAGTCACACACAGAAACATATGCACGTCAACTTGTGCTTGATGTTGATACACACACCAACACACTATCAATTCCGTGCTTCCTTTGCATTGTTAAATTGATTTTTTTTTTGTTTTTTTTTTTTGTTTTTTTGTTTTTTTTTCGTCTGCACTTAGGCGAGGTTTTATTCCCTTTGGCAGTGCTTTGCCTAGACTTGGATGGGGTTTCACTTCCTTCCTTAAGACTTCATATTGTCCAGCTTGCCCATATGCTCTTCTAGTAATTTATCTCTGCATGTGACTGTCTTCCTATGGCAGACACACTGCTGTCCAAGCAGGCGCAAGTGTTCCTCATCTCTGATATCAATTGCATCAATGCTCGCATCTTGTGTCACATCATGTGCACCATAGTAAATTAGTAACTCTTCATCTTCGTGGATGTCCTGGAGTGGTATTATAATTAGTTCTATGTTATGTTCCGAATCTTCTAACAAATCCCGCAGAGCGGACAGCCCAGGAAAAGCAAGCCTCTTGTTCAACGGCTGAGAATCCCGGCTTGGCCTTTCCCAGGCCAGGGATTTCAGTACCCCAGGACTGACACCCTGGGCCCACGGCAAGAAATCCATGATAGTGCCGTTAATCCTAATTTCTATCTTCGCGTTAGCGTTGTTTTTGTCAGTGTGATTCAAGTAATTAACATAGCCTCGGGGAACCACCACAAGACCACGCTGCAATGCTTCTTTGTCCCTTGCTCAACAAGGACGACCATCGCTTGGCATTTCCGACGATACTGTGTTCTTTCAGGCAACAGGGTCAGACAGTCAAGGTAATGATAGACCTTTCTAACTCTCTTACTATCCACCACCTCGGCCGCGTAACATTCACCTTGCTGCAGCTTGTCCGCCGCAAAACCCCCCCAACCGTGAAATAGGGATCGTGCTAAGTACGGAGTCCGTGATGTCTGGTCACCTAGCCTTCTCTTGCCTGGCCACATATACACATGCCAAGAACATACAGTATATTATTTTTAATAATAAAAACAGTTACTCCAGACCAACAAGAACCCTAAGTCGAAAATCTTACCGCTCTTGTGTTCAATCAACACCTAGCCTTATCTCCTGTTCTTTGATTCCTTTTTGTTGGTGTTGCCTGTTTTGTTTGTTGCCTAGTCGTGGGACCTCCCTGTGCTTCTTCTTCCTGTACTTCTTCTTCCTGTTCTTCTTCTACTTCCTCTACTTCATCACTAACCTCTTGTACTGTTTCTTCCTCTTGTTTTTCTTCCTCTGCTTATTCTCCTTGTTGTTCGTGACCTGATGGTGGGAACAGATCTGTTAAATCTGTAAAGGCTCGCACCAAAGAGTTGATTTGATCCTTGTTGAGGACCACGCTGACGTCCTCTTGCATAAATTTCTGGGCTTGGCTCTGTAGAAACGCGAGGGTCTTGTTTGCTTCTTCTCTGTGTCTCGCTTGCTCTGCGCTGGAGCGCCCTCAACGCATATTGATAATGTACAGCAACTCAAGGAATGAATCAGCAGATCACACACACACACACACACACACACACTCACGTGCATAGATGCACACCCAAAACATTGTTACATCAACGGTACGTAAAAACAATTTACTTTCTGGGCTTCCCGCAAGTATACGCCCCACAAGTCCAGCGCCGCGCCTGAGCTTTGGGAGTCGTATATGGACACGCCGAACACGTCCAGGGCCACGCCTGAGCTTTCTCTAGCCTGCTGCACGCCCCTCCTGAACAAATTTCGCGCCAGACCGCTGCTCTCCCTGGCTTGGCGCAGGTTCATGCCGAACAGGTCCAGGGCCACGCCGAATCTCTGCTCCTCGTACACGCCCCTTCCGAAGAAATCTCGCGCCAGACCGCTGCTCTTGTTCTCGTACAAGAACATCCCGAAGCTGTCCCTAGCCACACCCGTGCTCTCCCTGGCTTGGCGCAGGTTCATGCCGAACAGGTCCAGGGCCACGCCGGATCTCTGCCCCTCGTACACGTCCCTCCCGAAGAAATCTCGCGCCAGACCGCTGCTCTTGTTCTCGTACAAGAACATTCCGAAGCTGTCCCTAGCCACACCCGCGCTCTCCCCGTCGGACAGGTCCAGGGCCACGTCCTCGGATCTCTGCTCCCTGTACAGGTCCCCCCCCAACAAAGCTGGCGCCAAACCGCTGCTCATCCCGAAGCTGTCCCTAGCCACAACCGCACTCTCACTGGCTTGGCGCAGGTTCATGCCGGACAGGTCCAGGGCCACGCCGGATCCCTGCTCATCGTACATGCCCCTCCCGAAGAAATCTCGCGCCAGACCGCTGCTTTTGTTCCAATACAAGAACATCCCGAAGCTGTCCCTAGCCACACCCGCGCCCCCCCTGGCTTGGCGCAGGTTCACGCCGAACAGGTCCAGGGCCACGTCGGATCTCTGCTTTTCCTGCAGGTAGCCCCCGAACAAGACGATGGCAACCCCCGAACTCTTAGCTTCATACAAGTTCTTTCCGAACAAATCCCTAGCCACACTCACGTTCTGTAATGGGAAGGTGGTATGCCATTGGTTATCCTGAGGCAGAACGGCTCGGACGTTTAGGTAGAAACGGGTTTCCATTTTCGGAATTTCAGCTGAGCCCAACGTCCCCTCCTCCAACTTCCTTTGCTGCCACTGCAGCTCCTGTTCTCTATACTTCAGCGCCGCTAGGAGATGTTTCTCCAACAATGCCGTTGTCTCCTAAAATTCAACGACACATACCATGCTAGTGCCATGTTTGTTGGATATACAAGTTTATTGGGCATTTCGCAATAATGCGTGTGTCTGTCTGTCTGTGTGTCTGTCTGTCTGTGTGT